>CAJVPS010002431.1:0-12360 GCA_910591765.1 Ambispora leptoticha | reverse complement strand
ATAATTGAATTATTACTATTCAAGTACATTTATTTCAAGTCTCAGAACAGAGATATTTATATATCTTTAAGATTTTATAAGCTTCTATCTAAACTTGTTTACTACTCTAGATCATAATTACAAACTTTGGGATAAAAGATTAATAAATAAACAAGTAAAATAAAGAGATAAAATACATATAATAAGTTAAATAACAATACAAATGACAAAATAAAATGAAAAGATAAGATAAATATTTTAAAAGAAAAAGATAATAAGAAAAATAAATTAAATTCATTGCTAAGCTATTTCTAAAATATTTTTAAATTATTATTAAACTATTTGTAAATTGTTATTGATTTCTAATTATTTATTTATAATCTTGAAGTATTATTAAAATATTGCAAGAATATTATAAAAATATTATAAAATTCATAATTAATATATTTATTATATTATTTAAAATTATATATCTTCTAAAGATCAATTAATTAGTTAAAAATTTCAGATTCCAAAAATTATGAAATTAAAGAAATTTATATTACTATAGTAATATTTGATTCCTCTAAGTAAGATTGAGCTCTAGTGAGACTATTTAAATTTTTTTCAAAATTTCTTTAATTTTTTTATTTCTTATATATACCAGATTATTATATATAATTTATTAAAAGTTATATATTTTCTTAAGTCCACATTTTGCTAATAGTTGGTGAATTCATTTTTCAAGAAGAAAATATTTTCTGATTGAAGTTATTTCTTTGGATTGAACTATTTCTCTTTGTAATTTTATAAGTTTTCTTGAATACTATCTAGATATTTCTTTGAGTAATTATCTAAAGTAATAATATTTAATGAATTATAATTCATCAAATTAATTATCATGATTTTCAAAAAGATTATTAAAAATTATTTGAACTCTTGTCTTTCAGCTTTGCTTAGCTTGAAATTGATAAGAAATATTTACTATAATTGCTATTTTTGATATTTTAGTATTCATAATATTCACAAATCATTTTACTTTGATACTTTTCTATGGATTATTTATTAATATTGATGCTTCTTCTATAATTAATTCTGATTTTGATGGTACTTCTAAAGTTATACTAGCATTAAGTTATCTTTCAATAATAAGATCATATATTACTTTTTGATTACTATTATTAAATATTAACTAATCTTTATAAATTTGTAATATTCTACTAAATTCATTATCTTTCAATTATTAATGGAGAGTTAAAATATTCTGAATAAAATTGAAATTACTAAAAAGAGTATTCATTTTTAAAAAGTAAAATATTAACAAGAAGTTTAAGCTAAATAATAAGAGTATTAAATAATTAAAAATAATAAAAATTTAAAAAATATATCAAAGTAAAAGTCCTATATTTATAAAATAAAATTTTTAATAAGTAATTAGTATATATATATATATATACTACTAAATAAGATTTGTATAAAATTAAGAGGTAAATAAATAAATATTATAAGACTGAAAATATATTCTTTATTTTCTTCTTTTGTTATTAGTATTTCTATATATTCAATAATTATTCTTGACTCAAAATACTTATTTTTATTATAATAACTTTTTAATTAAGTATTATTAAAAGTTTTATATAATAGTTAGTTATGTTAATTTTGTAATTTGTAAGCTTTATTGTTAAGAATTTTATATATATAGAACTATTCTATATTTCATTGTAACTGAAATTTATTTCTATAAGTAATATATTATTTCATATTATATATTAGAACTTTATTACTAATTTCAAATTATATAATTCTTTATAATTTTGAGTTATGTCTTTTTTTCATTTATTATTATTATTTTTTGATTTGATTTTATATTGTATTGATATTATCTGGTAAGTGATAGATTAAAAAGAATATTTGATCTAATATTTTATCTTTTTTATTTTTATTTTTGCTATTGGTGATAGATATTTTAAATCAATAGATAATTAGATATCTCTTCTATAGATCAAGAAGAAAGATTTATGTTTAATAATATTATTTTGAAGTGTTTTGTATACAAATAATGCTGATGATATATATATATCTCATTATTTATTTAATATAATACAATATTTCTAAAGTATTTTACGTAAAGTTCTGTTAAATTATTCTACTATTTTATTAGTCTGTAAGTGATAGAATAATAAAAATTTATATTTAATTCCAAATTAAGTGATGAGTTCTTTAATTATTTGAGCTATGAATTTAGTTTCTTGATCTAACTATAATTCTTTAAAATATTCATATCTATAAATTATTTCTTTGAAAATAAATTTAGTGATTGTATCAGCTTCTTTATTGAAATTGCTTTTACTTTAGACTATTTTATAAGTAAATTTATTGCTATAGCAATATATTAATTTCTTCTCTTAATTACTTTAAAAGATCTAACTAGATTAATTATAATTCTATCAAAAGACTATTCAATTTTAATAGGATATAAAAGTTATTTTATAGTTTTTCCATTAGTTCTTTGACAAGTTTCACAGGATCTAACAAAGTTTTTTATATCTATTTCTATTCTATTTTACCAATATCTAATAACTATTTATTGATAAATTCTATCAAATTCAAAATGTCTAGCAAGTAAATCTAAATGTATGCTAGTTATTATTACTTTAATTTTATTTTCTTTCAATACTTGTAGAAGTGTAATAGATTCTTTTCTTCTATTCTTTTTATAAAGTATTCTATTAATTATTAAAAAGTGATTTGATTACTAACAAATTTTCTTTTGTTATTTTTTAGTATATCCTACAGAATAATTTTTATTTTCTAAGTATCTCATTAAGTTATAATATGTAGTTAAATCTATTATATTAAGTTAATCAGATTTGGATAATTCATTTAATTAGTTATTCAGTAAAAGTTATTCTAAATATTTTATTTATTAAATGAGCTTGATATTTTACTCTTGTGAATATATTCTGAAGAATGTATTTGCATTTTGATTAATTTTTCCAGCTCTATAGATAATAATAAAGTTATATTTTATTATGATCATTATTTATTTTGAAATTCAGAATTCAGGATTAACTTGTTTAGTAAATAACTATTAAAGTGTATTGTAATCAGTAATAATTTCAAAAAAATATTCAAGAAGATAATATCTAAATTATCTAACAGTCCAGACTATAGTTAGAGCTTCTTTTTTAGTAATATTATAATTCTTTTCTGCTAGTTTGAGTAAAATACTTATATAAGCTATTACTTATTCTCTTTCTTCATTATCTTTCTGAAATAATAATACATCAAGTTCAAAGTTAGAGATATCAGTATAGAAATAGAATTTCTTAGTAAAATCAGAATAAATTAAGATTAGGGTAGAGATAAGTTTTTCTTTTAAAGTCTGAAATATATTTTCTTGATTTATAATTCAAATAAAAATAATATTATTCTTTAAAAGTTTAAATAAAGATGCTGTTATCTGTGAAAATTCTTTGACAAATTTCCAATAATATCTAGCTAATTCTAGAAATAATCTGAGTTTCTTGATATTTGTTGGAATAGGATACTCTTGAATTTATTAAATAGTTGAGGGATCAGATAAAATTTTATTTTGAATTATAATATATTCAAGAAAGAATAAATTATCTTAAGTAAAGTTATATTTTTCTAAATTGAGTTTTAGTTCAGCTTTTCTAATTAATTGAAAAACTTTATGTAAATATTCTTTTCAAGTTTTTGAGTATACATTTATATCATCAATATAGATTATGATGAATTTCTAGTTATAATCTCCAAGTATACTATTTATAGTTTATTGAAAAGTTATTGGTATATTACAAAGTTCAAAAGACATAACTTTGAATTTGTATAATTCTTCTCTTGAAATAAAGATTATCTTTTCAATACTGAATAATTTTATTTTAATTTGTTGATAATCAGAGATAAGATTCATCATTTTGCATCTTCAAGATTATTTATTATTTTATTAATTTGTGATAAAGAATAAATATCTTTCTTGATAAGTATATTAATTTTTTTGTAATTAATACAAAAATATTTCTTGCTATTTTTCTTTGTTATTATTATAATAGGTAAGATCCAGAAACTATTAGATTTTTGGATGATATCTATATCTAATATTTATTGAATTCATAAATAAATTCTTGATTAAGTATGGTTACTCTATAAGCCTTTTGACAGATAGACTTTTTATTTTCAGTATCAATTGAGTATTAAATAATATTACTTTATCCAAGTTTATTGAAATCTGATGTAAAAATATTTTTGTATACTTGTAACAAGTTATATAAGATATTTTATTGTTTAATATTTAACTTTCTTTGTTCAATTACTTTTTCAATTTCTTCTTTATCTAGGAAGTATACTTATATTTTATCCTTTTCAGTTGATTTAAATTCTTGAGTTTCATGAGATAATTCTTCTAATTTCTCTTTAATATTTACAAAATTTATTCCTTCAATTAAAATAAGTTATAAAAAGATTACTTGAATAATTTATTTATTAAATTGGATTTCATAAGATTTGTTAGAATGGTTAGGGTTAGGATTAGGGTTAGGGTTAGGGTTAGGTTTTAGGTATTAATACAAAAGTGTTTTAGTAGAAAGCAAGTAGCTCAAGTTAAAAAGAATATATTTCAAACCTTTGTAACAAATATTACTCATTTCAAATACTTTTTATACTGAAAATAGCAGTCTACAGGCAGCATCAAGTGTGATACTATGAACTTCTACAGAGAAAGATGTAATGTAGTACAAATTTTACCAAGATTACACTAGAATTATGCAATTTATATAGTCATATCAGAATAAGATATGATTAGACCACAGCAAAAATGACATAGCTATTTTTGGACAAAAAGAATCAGGAGTACTCTGACATGAATATTAAGACTAAAAATAGAAATAATGAACTGGAATTAAGTTTATCCATAGCATGATAGAAATGCTGGAGAAATTCAGAAAAACTATAAATCCGAATCAGTAAAATAATTAGCCAGTTAGAAAAATATTTATTCAAAGAGGGTCAGTTAAATAGATTATCTGGACTGAATAAATATCAGCCTGAGGATAAATATTTAGCTATAAGAATAAAAGATTAACTGAGAATAAATAGAAAAGCCAAGTTACCATGGCACAGTAACAAAGTAGTTGGTAGATTACTAAAAAAGGAAATACTAAAAAAGAAATTATCTTTTTTAGTAAAAATACTTATAGATCTTTTCAAAAGGGCATGGAGAAATACTCTTAAGATCTTAAGGAGTTAAGGTATAATTTAGACCAAGCATGATGGAGTTAGAATTAGGACTCTTATAAGTATCGTAACACCTATAAGGACATCATGAGTACTCAAGTAGACTTGGATAACTCTATGAAAATTATATTGACAAAATTAATAGTGACGAGTTTTCTAATATGTCCAGTATCTCAGATCTTAATACTTGAAAAGTGAATATCATGAGTTAGCTATATATTATACTTTCATCATAATTTATTCATTTCTAAGAGAAGGCTCCTGCCTTTTTTAATAACTAAATTAATAACAAGGGAGTTTGTATTATCTAAATATTTATACATTATAGATTTATACAGATCATTGAGCATAATTCTTTTGGGAATATTCTTGATAAGAATAAAGTTCTTAGGAGTATTATCTTTGTTAGAGGAAGACAGAAGAGAAGAATATTCACTATAACTATTTTTATAAATTAAAGGTAATATATTGCTATCAGAAAATCTTCTTTCAAGCAAAAATGACCTGAAATTCTGTAATGTTAAAGAGTAAGTCTCTTCAGTAGAGGAATTACAGATAAGATGAATATTTTCATCTTGAATCCAACTATAAACATAATTCCAAGGATAAAATGATCTAGGATCTGTATAGATATGTCAGTCTTGTGATTTATAATAATTAGAGACTGACAATGTGCAGCTAGATGAAATAGTTTCTGATTTAGAAATAGATAAATCCAGAAAAATAATATTATTTCCAACAGAGTTGATTGTAACATGAATCGTATCACTTGAAACTATATGGTAGTTAAAAGTGAAGAAATTAATTTCATCATGACTGGAAAAGATGGTGAAAATATCATCTAAATATCTCCAGTAAATGATAGGTAAAACTAAATTATGAAGAGTGAAAGTATCTTCAAGAGCTACAAGAAAAAGGTTTGCAATAACAGAACCAGCAGGGGTATCCATTGCAATTTCTTTAAGTTATCAATAAAAAGAATTATTAAATTTAACAATTAAATTTTTACAGATCCAAATTATTAATTCAATTTTTAAATTAAGATTGGAGATGTTAACATATAATAATTCTTTATTTTTAATAAGAAATTGTTTAATAAGTGAAGCAGCCAAAATATAATCAATGGATGGATAGAGTTTTTTAACATCAAATATCACAAGAATAAAATCAGAATTAAAGGTTATTTCTTTAATTTGATTAATTAAAGTAACTGAATTTAGTAAAATATGTAGAATATAATTAACATATTTTTGTCAACATTCAGCTAGCCATTTAGAAACTTTATAAGTTATCCAAGAATGATTTGGTACAATACATCTTAAGGAAAGATTCAGTTTATGAATTTTAGGTAATCCATAAATAATTGAAATTGGAGTATTAGAAAAAGAAACAAGAAGTTCTAAATCTAAATAAAGATGATTATATTTAATACAGATGTCTATAAATTCAGAACAAATAGTATTCTGAGAAATAGAATTAAGCTGTTGCCAACTTAATTCATCATTTAATTTAGTTAAAATTAAATTATAGTAATCATCTTTATTGAGAATAGAGAGATCAAGATTTTTATCTGCGGGTATCACAACCAAATCATTTTCATAGAGAAATTTGAAAATACATTCAATATTTCTGAAGACAAAAAGAAAATTTTTATTTTTATTATTGTATTTATTAAATACAAGATGACTTCTTTCTAATACAATAATAAAGTCTAATTCTATTTTTTTGATAGTTTCTTTGGGATAGACTTTTTTGGCTTTTCTGATATATTATGTCATGATTTTAGACCAGTTTTGATTAAACTGCTTAAGAGAAAGAGAATGAGAAAGTTGAAAATTAACATCTAGATTAAGGGTATTTTCAACAAAAGATGATAAAGAAACTAAAGAAATATTGTTAATGAATATCTTTTTAGATTCATTTTTTTCTTTGGTAGTTTCTTCTTGAGAGCCTTTTTTATTTTCTTTTTATCTGGAATATCAAGAAACATGGTATCTTTATTTTGGTTTTTTCACTTCTAAGATTCCTAAAATAATGGAGTTAGAAACAGATAATGAATCATTAGTAATATAGTCTTCGTCTATATTTAATGATTCAAAATTGCTTATCAGAGAGACATCCTGTTAGATATCTTGTAAAATTATAGTAATCTTTTAGTCGTATAATTATAAGCTTATGTCTGTTTGTGTTTTTAATTACGTGTACAGATTATTGGTAAATCCAGTCTTCAATAGGTCTACCTGGATAGAAATTTTGTATTCAGAATATACCTTACTGAGTCTGTCCCTAAGAGCATTGGCATAGTTTTCATGAATTAGCTCTCATTCCTTTATCAAGCTTTGTAACTTTTTTAAAAGAGAAATTTTATATGCTTGTATTAATTATTCATGCATACTTTTGTTTAAAGTGGCTGTTAATTCAGAAACAAGAGCAGGAGCAAGATTTTTAAGCGAAAGTATATAGAAATAACCAACACTTTTATCCTCAATAGAAGAAATTTGCTTGTGAACTTTTTGTTCAGTTAAGAGTTTAGTTTTAAATAGGCTAACGTATTGGTTAACAGATGAAAGAGCAGGAGCAAGAGAAACAGAAGAAGAAGAAGCTGAAGAAGAAGTAATATTTTATTAAGAAGTAGACATGTTTCATTAGGGTTAGGTTTTAGATATTAGTACAAAAGTATTTTAGTAGAAAGCAAGTAGCTTAAGTTAAAAAGAATATATTTCAAATCTTTGTAACAAACATTACTCATTTCAAACATTTTTTGTACTGGAAACAGCAGTCTACAGATAGTGCTAAGTGTGACATTATGAATTTCTATAGAGAAAGGTGTAATATAGTACAAATTTCACCAAGATTATACTGGAATTATGTAATTTACATAGCCATATTGGAATAAGATATGATTGGACTATAGCAAAAATGATATAGTAATTTTTGGATAAAAAGAATTAGAGGTATTCTGATATGGATATTAAGATTAAAAATAGAAATAATAGATTGGAATTAAGTTTATCTATGATATGATAGAAATGCTAGAGAAATTCTGAAAAATTATAAATCTGAATTGGTAAAATAATTAGTCAGTTAGAAAAATATTTATCTGAAGAGGGTTAGGGTTAGGTTTTAGGTATTAGTACAAAAGTGTTTTAGTAGAAAGCAAGTAGCTCAAGTTAAAAAGAATATATTTCAAATCTTTGTAACAAACATCACCCATTTCAAACACTTTTTGTACTGGAAACAGAGGTCTACAAGCAGCGCCAAGTGTGATACTACGAATTTCTACAGAGAAAGGCGTAATGTAGTACAAATTTTTATCCATGCAAACTCAATGAAGACTGAGTTTGCAAATAATCTGTACGCGCAATTAAAAGCACGTACAGAATCTAGCTTACAATTATACGACCAAAAGGTTACTATAATTTTACAAGATATCCAACAGGATGTCTCTCTGGTAAGCAATTTTGATTCATTAAATATAGACGAAGACTATATTACTAATGATTCATTATCCGTTTCTAACTCTATTATTTTAGGAACCTCGGAAGCAAAAAAACCAAGACGAAGACGCCATGGTTCTAGATGCTCCGGACAAAAAGAAAATAAAAAAGGCTCCCAAAAAGAAATCACCAAAGAAAAAGATGAATCCAAGAAGGTATTTGTCAATAATATTTCTTCCGTTTCTTTACCGCCTTTTGTTGAAAATACCCTTAGTCTAGGTATTAATTTTCAACTTTCTCGTCCTCTTTCTCTTAAGCAGTTCGACCAAAATTGGTCTGAAACTGCGACGCAATACATCAGGAAAGCCAAAAAAGTCTATCCCAAAGAAACCATCGAAAAAATAGGATTAGACTTTATTATTGCGTTAGAAAGAAGTTATTTTGTATTTAATAAATACAATAATAAAAATAAAAATTTTCTTTTTGTCTCCAGAAATATTGAACGTGTTTTCAAATTTCTATATGAAAATGATTTGGTTGTGGTACCCGCAGATAAAAATCTTGGTCTCTCTATTCTTGATAAAGATGACTATTATAATTTAATTTTAACTGAATTAAATGATGAATTAAGTTGGCAACAACTCAATTCTGTCTCTCAGAATACTATTCGTTCTGAATTTACAGACATCTGCATTAAATACAATCATCTTTACTCAGATCTTGAACTTCTTGTCCCTTTATCTGATACTCCGATTTCTGTTATTTATGGATTACCTAAAATTCATAAACCGAATCTCTCTTTAAGATGTATTGTACCAAATCATTCTTGGATAACCTATAAAGTTTCCAAATGGCTAGCCGAATGTTGGCAAAAATATGTTAATTATATTCCACATATTTTACCAAATTCAGTTACTCTTATCAATCGAATTAAAGAAATGACCTTTAATTCTGATTTTATCCTTGCGACATTTGATGTTGAAAAACTTTATCTGTCCATTGATTATGATTCGGCCACCCCCTTTATCAAACAATTCCTTATTAAAAATAAAGAATTGTTACATGTCGACATATCTAACCTTAATTTAGAAATTGAATTAATGATCTGGATTTGTAAAAATTCAATTGTTAAATTTAACAATTCTTTTTATCGACAACTGAAAGGAGTTGCTATGGGTACCCCTGCTGGTCCTGTTATCGCAAATCTTTTCCTTGCAGCCCTTGAAGATACTTTCGCTCTTCACAATTTGATTTTACCCATCATTTACTGGAGATATTTAAATGATATTTTCGCCATCTTCTCCAGTCGTGATGAAATTAAATTCTTCACTTTTAACTATCATGTAATTTCAAGTAGTACAATTTATGTTACAACCAATTCTATTAGTAATAACGTTATTTTTCTGGATTTATCTATTTCAAAGCCAGAATCTGTCTCATCCAGCTACACACTGTCAGTCTCTAATTATTATAAATCACAAGACTGACATATTTATACAGATCCTAGATCATTCTACCCTTGGAATTATGTTTATAGTTAGATTCAAGGTGAAAATATTCATCTTATCCGTAATTCCTCTACTGAAGAGTCTTACTCTTTAGCATTACAGAATTTCAGGTCATTTTTGCTTGAAAGAAGATTTTTTGATAGCAATATTTCACCTCTAATTCTAAAAAATAGTTATAGTGAATATTCATTTCTTTTGTCTCCCTCTGACAAAGATAATGCTCCTAAAAACTTCATTCTTATCGAGAATATTCCTGAAAGAATTATACTTAATGATCTGTATAAACCCATAATATATAAACATTTAGATAATACAGATTCTCTTGCTATTAATTTAGTGATTAAAAAAGGCAGGAGCCTTCTCTTAGAAATGAATAAATTGTGATGAAAGTATAATATATAGCTGACTTATGATGTCCACTTTTTAAGTATTGAGATCTGAGATACTGGACATATTAGAAAATTCGTCATTATTGATTTTGTCAATACAATTTTCATGAAGTTATCCAAGCCCACTTGAGTGCTCATAATGCCCTTATAGGTGTCACAACACTCATAAGGACCCTAACCCTAACTCCATCATGCTTGGTCTAAATTATATCTTAACTTCTTAAGGCCTTAAGGACATTTCTCTATGCCCTTTTGAAAGGATTTACAAGTATTTTTACTAAAAAAAGTAATTCCTTTTTTAGTAATCTACCAATTTGATTAGACTCTCTACCAATTTGGTTAGACTACTTTGTTACTACACCACGGTAACTTGACTTTTCTATTTATCCTCAGCTAATCTTTTATTTTTATGGCTAAATATTTACTCTTAGGCTGATATTTAACCAGACCGGATAATCTATTTAACTAACCCTCTTCAGATAAATATTCTTCTGACTGGTTAATTATTTTACTGATTCGGGTTTATAGTTTTCCCAAATTTCCTCAGCATTTCTTTCATGCCATGAATAAACTTAATTCCGGTCCATTATTTTTATTTTTAGTCTTAATGTCTGTGTCAGAGTACCTCTGATTCTTTTGTCACAAAAATGGCTATACTATTTTTAACTGGGAACTAATCATATCTTTTTCTAATATGGCTGTGTAAATTGCGTAATTTCAGTGTAATCTTGGTGAAATTTGCATTACATTATGCCTTTCTCTGTAAAAGTTCATAGTGTCACACTTGGTGCTGCTTGTAGACCTCTATTTCCAGTACAAAAAGTATTTGAAACAGATGATATTCATTACAAAGGTTTGAAATATATTCTTTTTAACTTGAGCTACTTGCTTTCTACTAAAAACACTTTTATACTAATACCTAAAACCCTAACCCTAACCCTAACATGCTTGGCCTAAATTATGCCTTAATTTCTTAAGGCCTTAAGAGCATTCCTTCACACCCTTTCAAAAGGATCTACAAGTATTTTTACTAAAAAAAGTAATTTCTTTTTTAGTATTTCCTTTTTTAGTATTTTCTTTTTTAATAATCTACCAATTTGATTAGATTCTTTACTAATTTAATTAAACTACTTTGTTACTATATCATAATAACTCAGCTTTTCTATTTATCCTCAACTAATCTTTTATCCTTATAACTAAATATTTATTCTCGGACTGATATTTATCCAAACCAAATAATTTATTTAATCAACCCTTTTTAGATAAATATTCTTCCAACCAGCTAATTATTTTTTCAATTCGGGTTTATAATTTTTTCAAATTTCCTTAGCATTTCTATCATATCATGAATAAACTTAATTCTGATTCATTATTTTTATTTTTAGTCATAATACCCATGTCAGAGTACCCCTGATTCTTTTGTCACAAAAATGACTACACCATTTTCACCATAATCTAATCATATCTTTTTCTAATATGGCTATATAAATTGCATAATTTCAGTATAATCTTGACTAGAGATGGGAGCCGCAACTAGCTGCAACTCTGTCATAATTCTCTGATTGGTTGCCATAACTCTGTCGCAATTCTCTGATTGGCTATCGCAAGTCATAATTAGTTGAGGAGCCATATTTAATCTTGATAAAATTTGCACTACATTACACCTTACTCTATAAAAGTTCATAATGTCACACTTGACGCTGCCTGTAAACCTCTGTTTCTAGTACAAAAAGTATTTGAAATGGGTGATGTTTGTTACAAAGATTTGAAATATATTCTTTTTAACTTGAGCTACTTGCTTTCTACTAAAAC
>CAJVPS010002430.1:0-12361 GCA_910591765.1 Ambispora leptoticha | reverse complement strand
AAATAGAATGAAAAGATAAGATATAAATTCTAAAAAGAAAAAGATAAGAATAAAAATAAATAAAATTCATTAATGAACCGTTTCTGAAGCATTTCTGAACCATTGTTAAACCGTTTGTGAACTGTTATTGATTTCAAGGTTAATTACTCATTAATGCTCTTAGAATATTGCAAAAACGTTGCAAGAACATTGCAAAAATATTGTTAAATCATGATTAAATCCATAACTGATACACCAATTATATTATTCGAGATCACATGTTGTTCAAAGATTAATTGATTGGTCGCATCTTCCAAGTTTGAGAATTATGAAATTAAAGAAATTTATGTTACTATGGTAATAATATTATAATTATGAATTATTATAAAAAGATTAATTTATCAATATAAAAATTAATAATTATTTTAATAAATTTATTTAAATTTTAAATAATCTTTATAATTTTTTTATATTAAATAAAAAATAAGTTAATTTTATTTTTTATATTATTTTAATTATTCTATTATACTTTAATTTAATAATAAATAAAATATTAATTTACTAAAAAAAACTAAATAAAATTATTTTTTTTAAAAAAAGATATTTTAAATATTATTATTATTAATTTATAATATTAAAATTTCAAATTATATAAGTAAAGTATTCCATATTTAATAAATAAATATTTTAAATTTTATAAAAATTAAATTAGTAATTATAAAGATATTGAGATTTAAAATTTAAGAAATAATAATTTAAAAAGTTTCTTATTAGTAAATTTTTTTATAAAATATATATAATAAAAATTTTTATATTAAATAAAGAGTAAATTTATTTATTATTATTAGTAAATATATTAGATTATTTAATTAATTACTAAAATTATAAAATTTAAATATAATAAAAATAATAACAAATTAAATTATAAGATCAAATCAAAAAATAATAATAATTCAAAATTTTATATATAAATTATCTTATATATTTTAAGAAAAATATTTCTTGTAAAATTTTACTTTAAAATAACTAATTAATATTTCTAATAAAATAATTATATTAAAGAATTAAAAATTTTTTTATAAAAAAAATCTAATATTATTATCAATAATAATAAATATATTTTTTTAAATAAATTTTAATAATTAATAACTTAATTAAATAAGATAAAATTAAAAATTTTATTTTAAAAAAATAATCTATTAATATTTATTTGATATATCTAATATATTAAAATTTTTATAACAGATCATATTATATATTTAAATTATATTAATAAATAATTTTATTTATATAATACTTAAAATAATAAAAAATATTATATTAATACTATATTAAATAGTATATTAAAAAGTATATCATATATATATATTAAATAATATATTAAAATATATATCGACATTATTATATCATACCAGTAGTACTTAACACCAATAATTATTAACCAATAAAAATAAAGTACATGATTTAATAAAATCAGCACATAATTTAATAAAATCAGCACATAATTTTATAATTGTAATGTAATTTACATTATACATGTATCATACTATAAGTACATTAATCAGTTATATAATACTATATATACATCTTTATTGTAAACCTTCAATCTTTTATTTTTGCCTTTAAAAAATAAAATTTTTTAAATAAAAAATGACCTTTTCCAATCTTCTCACTGATCTTGAAATTAATTGACAGTGATCTTCTCTTTTGCTAGACATATTCATATATTATATTCTTTTTTATTACAAATTCCACATGTTCTCTTATTGCTAGATTCACTGTTTGTTAATTCATTTGACCCATTATCTTGCAATATTTTTTGAAGCTTTTTACGTGGTAATTCCTCATGACTTTCATTATCAATAATATTTTCTTTGTCATTTTGATTAGGTTCAAATATCTCTCTTTTTTTGCCTTTATAATTTACGTTCATATGATCAAAATCTTTAGACTTCTGACCTTTTGTCTTGATACTGATGGAGTTATTAATAGTAGAAGCAAACTTGATAATATCATTACTATTCTTAACTTGACTAATAATTTCAGTCTCTATTTCCTTGACTAACTTTAAATAAATTTTATAAAGCTCCTCTATTCTTCCTATCGCAATGGCCAAATTAAGTGTTTTCTTCATGATTCCAAATTCTCTTCCATATTATTGCTTTTGAGTCATCTCTTCATAAACCTCTTTAGTAAAGATATAGTTGCTCCAGATAGTATCTAGATGTGAAAAATCAATTTTGGTAGCATGCTCGATTGTACCAAATTCCTGATCCAAAATTGCTGAAATAGCTGGCTCATGATGAAAACTTAAATTTCCATCCATAACTGATGAATCCATATGCCAATGTTATGGCACAAGTCTAATATGAAATCTAGTGGCCGGAGAAACCAACATTACTACAAAAAAATGGTGGTATACAAGATCATAATTGATTAATGTTAGGTATGTACAAAGATATGCTACATTATCATACAATACTATAAAATGTTCACTTCTTTTATTAATAGAGGGTATATGTTAAAGTTCATAAATTCTTGCTAGATCAAGATCTGTAATCAATTGATCAAGTTTAATTACACAGGCATTGAATAAATTCTTTGAAAACATACCTTCTGGTAAATCTGATGTAACCTATCAAGGATAAAAAAATAACCTTTAGCAAGAAGAATAAAGAAAAAGGCTTAATAAATAAATAATCAAGAAACTCATACCTATTTTTCAAGCTCATCCTCCAAACTAGTTATCTGATATCGGTAATACATGTTGCAGTTCATCTTGTGACATTACAGCTTAAGGATTGCTAGTATTAAATAGTGTTAACAGGATATATCAATACTTTTGAAGTAATAGTCATGATAGTTCTCATCTTGACTTACAGGAAGCTTACTCATAATCTCATTCAACTTAATAAACTGGCTTTCTTTCATCAATAGCCTTTCAATTACAGATTTGAGTTCTATAAGAGAAGAAGTTCTATTTATATGATTTTTAATAATCCCGTTATATGATTTAATACGTTGGGTACTTTGTACACCTACATTAAATGTATGATGTGTAAAGTACAGAACCCAGACTTCCTAATAACAGTAAAGCTGATGTTGCAAGTAATTGGCAGTATCATCATATTTGGATAATAGTTTAGTTCATCTTTCTTTGAAAATTGATTCTATGTAGCTATTTTGTGCATGACAAAATACCATAAAAAATTTGTTTCACTTTTCACCATGATATTTATCCAAAAAATGCTTTTCTAAATTTTTTCGAATATGAAATAAACAAAAGTGATGTTTGATTTTCAGTCAGAAACTATTTATCATGGCAACTATTACTGGATCAGCATCTGTATAGAGCAAACATGGTATTAATCCACCCATCACATTAAGAAGACTTTGAAATAACCATTTGAAGCTGTCCTTGATTTCGTCCAAAAGAATGGCCATTGCTACAAGATGAGAGTGATTGTGATTGTCGATAATAATAATAATGCACAAAATCATTGAATAATGATTTGTTTTAGCAGTTGTATCAAGAAGAATGATGTCATGAAAATGTGATCACAGTACTTGTTGACTTGAACACATCCAGCAGAGCTAAATAAGATGATTATCTTGGCCTTCAAATTGTGCATCAACATGAAAAGCTGGATTTTTGTACTGTTATTTCATGAGATCAAGATATATCAATCCAGCATCACTTTTAATATGGTTTTTTTCATGGTAAATAGAATTAACTAAATTATAAATATTACGATCATGAATATATTTTCCTGGATTTTTGTACTGCAAAACTTCAATAATTATACCAGGATGTACACTATATACAGCAAGTAACCAAACATCATCACATATTTCTGGGATAAACCTTCAATAACTAGATGCAAGAGTAGAAATATTTTCCACAAGTTCATGATTATGTTAATTTTCAATCTTTATGATATAAACTAGATTGTTATTCTTCTGGCGATAGGCATTAACATGAAATTTGCAGTTAGTAAAATTATGTCCTTTATTACAGCTTTCTTTTGTGTGTGCTTCTTTTCTGGACATATATTTCTGACCTCGCGAGCATGTATAAATATATCATCTGGATAATCCATCTTTCTTATCCTTTTCATTATGAGTTATTGTAAATACAAAACCTTGTTCTAGTCCATGACTTTTAACCCATCTTGAAATTAAAAGCAATTTAGGTTAATTTAAGACCATAATATCTCAGGCACTACATACTTATCCAATTTTGTCCAAGTATCAAATGACATCTCTGATACTATCAGATAAAGTAGTCTATTATCATCTTCAAAAAACTCATTATCATCTTCAAAAAACTCATTAGGTAAGATATCTTCAGAATTTTCAGTTAGAATGAGGCTATTAACACTATTACATTCAAATAGCTCTGACAGTACTCCATTCACTTCATCTAACAGTATCTCAAGAGGAGTATTATTACTGCCTTCAGAAGGAAAAGAAACCTAAGAGAAATCATGGGAAAGAACTGCAGTATTATGTATAGTGTGACATAAAAAAGTAATGAAAAGTAATGCATAGATCACTAATAAATAAAAGTGGCACGAAGAAAGTTGGCCAATCACATATGATCATATTATTAATATCACGTGATAATTTGTATCTATAATTCTAGCCAATTATATCAGATCACCAAATATGATGTTCAATACCACTGATGTGATATGAAGTTTTCAATATATATTATATAAAATACTAAATATTATAATAATACTTTAAATAATATAATAAATAAAATAATAGTATATTAGATAATTAAAAAATAATTTTATTATTATTATAAAAAATAAAATTAAATATATATTATTAATTATTAATAAATAAAAATATTTAAAATATATAATTAAATATTATTATTTATAGTGACAATCAAAAATAATGTAATATTTAAATTTTTTACTAATTATAATTAGTAAAAAATTTAAGCATTACATTATTTTTAATTATCACTGTATAATAAAAAAATAAATATATATTATTATAAAAAAAAAGTTTAAAATTTTATATTTTATATAATTTTATATATAATTTTTAAATTTTTATTAGTTAATTAAAATCCAAAAATATTAAAATATTATAATTTTAAATAATATTATTTTTTTTGATATAAATATTTATCTTAAATATATATTTTTATTAATAATAATATTGAAAGAGTTTTTAAAATATATTAACAAGAATATATTTTTTTATTAAAATTTATTCTAAAGATAATAATAATAGTATTTATAATATAATTAGCTAGAATATAGTCTAATTCTAAAATATAAGTTAATAAAGATATAATAAATAATTTATTAATAATATAAAATAATAAATTTTTATAAAATTTATTCTATAAAAAATATTTTTTAGAATTTTCTTAACTAAATTTTATTAAAACTCAACTTGAAAATTAAAAATCTACAGAATTATTTTTTTTGTTAATTAAGATATATTACTTCTATATATTTTAAAGATTTTATAAATAATACTTTTATTATAATACTTATATTACTTTATTATAATTTAAATATTATTTTAATTAGTATTATAATATTAATTTTATTATAATAATATTATTAATTTTGCTATAATAGTTTTGATAACTTTGTTAAGCTAATTTTATTATAATTATTATATTTATAAAATCTTTATAAATATTTATAAATAATATTTTCTTAAGTTAATATTTAATAAAATATAATTAACTAATTAATATTTTATTAAAAGTTTATATTATAACAGAATTCTCTTTATTAATATTTTTAACCTGTAAAATTTAAAACTAAATATTAAATTTTTATTAGACTTAATAGCTTTTTAAAATTATTATTTATTATTTTTTCAAGTTTTATTAATAATAATTTTCTTAAACTCAAGATAAATTATTTTAAAATATATTAAAATAATTTATCAGTGCTATTAATAATTTTTTAATATCAGAATAATATATTTTTAAATATAATATAATAGAATTTATTATAAAAAATAACTTAAATCTATATTTATTATAATATTAATTATTTCTTAATTAATATAAAATATTTTAAAATTAATATTTTTATTAAATAAAGTTATGAATACTATTTTTAAAGTAATATCAATCAAGATAATTTTTGCTTTTGATTTTCAAGTTAATAATATTCAAAAAGATTTAAATAAATAATTAAAATAAATTTTATTAATAATTTAAATAAAAATAATATTTATAATAAAATAATATTCTATAAATAAATATAATATAAAATAATATTTTAAAATAAATAAATAAATATTATAAATTAATATAATTCAAAAAATTCTGGACTAATTTATTTTTTAGAAAGATTATATAAAAGAAAATTTTTTAATTTGATAAATTTATAATATAGTTTAATTTTTATATTTAATTTATATATTATAATATTTAGTTCTATAATTTTAATAGTATTATTACTAAAAATAATATTACAACTTGATTGCAATTCTCTGATTAGCTATCATAATTAATTGTAATTTTCTGATTTGTTATTACAAGTTATAATTAATTGAGATGATATCTTTAATTACTACTGATCTAGAAATTGATATATTTTTATATTATATTATTTAGCTATATAATTTTTATTAATATTTCTTAGATTAATTTATATATTATATTATTTTCTAATTTATAATTAATTTCTATTTTTTTATTTTTATTCTAATTTTTATAATTAATTATACTTTATTATTATTAATTTTATTAATAATAACTTAGTTTTTTTATAAGTTTTATCAAATTTGCAAAAATAAGAATATAAATTCATGATTAATAATTATTTTTTTTTATTTTTGATATTATAAAATAAGTTTATTTTACTATTAGATTAAGAGATAATATTTCTTTTATTATTTTTCTTGAAAAATATTATTTTTTTATTTTATTTTATATTTTATATTACTTTTATTATATTATTTAATAATTATAAAAATAGAAATTATTATAATATAAAAAATAATTATATTAATTTTCTTTTAAATATAATAAAATTAGATTGGTTATTAATAATTATATTATATTTATCTTTTATCTCACAGATCATTATTATGCTACATACTGTATCACATGTAACTTACTATACTACAATTACCCAATCATGTCAAGAAAAGTCACCTGATTTATTTGAGTTATTTTAGTTATAGATAATTTCTTAGTAGAATTTCTCTTTTTTCTTGTTCTACTAATTTAACTAGTATATTATTAAATTTATATATTTCATTTATAATCATTTATTTCTTTATTTATTCATCAATAAGTATCTTCTAGAGGTACTACCATATAAGTATTTTCTATTATTAATTTATTTATCTTATTATTAATTTTATGTAATATTAATTTATTATTTAAAGATGCTGTATCTATTCTGTATTTTTAATAAGTAAGAAGTTAATAAAGAATAAGTTTTAAACACAATTTCTTGTCTGCTTTTGATTTAGTTTTCTGTGTGAATTCTATTTCAAATTATATCATTTATATCTTGAATTTTCTGTGTGAACTTTCTCAATATAATATTATATCTTGATTTTTCTATGTGAATTATCTTGGTATATTACCTTACATAATAAAAAAGTTATAACTTTGATAGTAATGGAAAAGATTAATACACACACACACTCACATATACACACATACTTCCTTAACATTTACTTATTGGTGAATGATATTGTTGCTCAATTATCATTAGATATACATAATACACATATGCACACACACATATATATATACACATACACATATAATATCTAGTTCTGGTATCTCAAGTGAATAATTTCAACAACTTCTCTCTGGTCTCACTAGTCTTATTCAATAACAGCAACAATTCACTACTGCTCTTGGTAATGCTGATAATAATGGTAATGGTCAATACAATCCTCCTACTCCAAGAATACCTCTCAAGATTCCAACATACAAAGGAAAACCACATGAGAATATTAATGTCTGGATATTACAAGTAACTGGAGTACTACATGCACAAGGAATTGCAGATGAACAAACATGCATCATATATTCTAGAATTGGTCTTGAAGATGCCACTCTTCATTGGTATTTAAATAAAGTACGTGTTGCTGAAGAACAAAATGTCTTTGAAAATTGGGAAATATTTCTTACTGAAGTCTGTAAAGCATTTCAACTGTCTAACTATCAATAATATCTTTATCATCAACTACGCCAACTTCATCAAACTAGTACTATACAGGAGTATGGTGCTAAATTTAGAAATATAGTAGAACAAATTGAAGAAATGGAAGAATTAAATCAAGTCACACACTTTATTGATGGACTTAAATCTACAACAAAAATAGAAGTATCATACCAAGCATCTGAAACTTTAGATAATGCCTGGAAATTTCAATTCATTATGATACAGCTATGTTTGATATTGATCATCCTATTAAAAATGATAATCACAATCATAATCAGAAATACAAGAAAAATCAAAGCTTCTCTTCTAATAACACACGTAATAATAATTTCACACCCATAGAACTAGATCATGCTAAAGGATCTTATCAATATAGTAATAATCATAATAATAATAATAATAGTAGAAATAATAATACTCATAATTATTATAATTATAGCAAACCAGATCATTTTGCCAAGGATTGTTGTTTTAAAGGAAAAGCCAAGGTTAATAATATTGAAGATAATAATAATACTATAACTACTATACAACATAACAATAATATTGAATTCACTTATCTGAAAGATAATTATGAGAAACTTTTAAAATTTAATAGCTATGTTAATGGAAAGTCTACCTGGATTTTGCTTGATAGTGGAGTATCACAAAATTTTATTGATGAGACATATATAAAGAATAATCAGCTACAAACATATAACATGAATCCTATCATAGTGAAACTTGCAGATGGTCATAAAAAGGAAGTTAACTCAACTGTAGCAATTAAGAAATTAAAGCTAGATACATATCATACCTCTAACATCAATGCTTAAGTTCTTAATATTCAATGCTATGATCTTATACTTGATAAACCATAACTTTATCATGCCAATCCAATCATTGACTGGTGTAATAATTCCATGACATTTCATTATGGTAACAAAGTAATCAAGATCAATGCTAGTAAAGATAAACTTGCACCTAGTTGTAACTCTCTTTATATATCTAGATAACAATTTGCTGAAATTCTACCAGATACTGAATTATTTGCAATCTGTACCATTATAAAAGAAACACATCAAGAAGTATCAACTTCTCCAGAAACTACTCAACTAGTTAAAGAATTTGCTGATATCTTTCCTAACTCACTTTCTAATAAATTACCACCAAAATGCACTATAGATCATGCTATTGATTTAATACCTGGCTCTGAACCATCATCTTACTCTACATATCACTTATCTTATATTGAAATGGATAAATTGAAGAAACAACTATCTGACTTACTTAGCAAAGGTTTTATTTATTCTAGTCTTTCACCATTTAGAGTATCTGTCTTATTTGTACATAAAAAGGAAGGAACTCTTCGTCTCTGTGTAGATTATTATACCTTGAATAAAATTACAATTAAGAATCGCTATCCTTTACCTCATGTTGATGAATTAATGGATCATTTAGCTGGAGCACAATATTTTTCTAAATTAGATCTCTACTCTGAATATCACCAAATCAAAATTAAAGAAGAAGATATTCATAAAATAGCATTCAGAACAAGATATGATCACTATGAATTTCTTGTACTTCCCTTTGGACTCACTAATGCATCCGTAACTTTTATAACTCTTATGAATAATATTTTCCATAACTATTTGGATAAATTCGTTATTATTTATCTTAATAATATTCTTGTATTTAGTAATACTAAGAAAGAACATCTTCAACATCTTCACATTATTCTTTCTAAACTTCATGAACATAAACTTTATGTCAAATTCAAGAAATGTGAACTCATCAAGTAATATGTCAAATACTTAGATCATTTTATTTTGGATCAAGAAATATTAGTTGATTAATGTAAAATTGCTGCTATTCATAACTGGCCCAAGTCAATAAATATCTCTGAGCTTCGATCATTCTTAGATCTCACTAGTTATTATAGAAAATTTATAAAAGAATTCTTTGCAATTGCTTCACCACTCACAGTCTTACTTTACAAAGATCAAGAATATATTTGGAATGAGTCTGAACAAAAAGCATTCAATAATTTAAAATAGTATTTAATCACTGCACCTGTCTTAATTTTGCCAAATTCTAAACTACCTTTCATAATTATAACTGATACATCTGAATTTGCTATAGAAGCTGTTCTTAGTCAAAACCATGGAAAAGGTAATTAACCTATCACTTATGAATCACGTAAATTATCCTTAGCTGAACAAAACTATCTGATATATGAAAAGGAACTTCTCATAATTATACATGCTATTCATCTCTGAAAATCTTATTTGGAAGATCAATGATTTATTGTCATAACTGATCATGTATTTCTTAAGTATATTAAGACACAACATAATTTTTCTAAACATCAAGCTCACTGGCTAGAAATCTTACAAGCTAATGATTTCATTGTTAAATATAAACTGGAAAAAGAAAATATAGTAGTCAATACTTTATCTTGTCCACCACAAGTGAATAATATTACTATAATTTCTGCACAACTTATTGATAATGAAAAATTACAATAAGGATATGAAAATGATAAATATTTTAAGGAAATTTAGACAGCCTTACAACATTCTGAATCATCTATACCAAAGCAATTATCTCACTGACATGTTATTTTGAGAGATAACAAGCTTTATTTGAAAAATACAAATCATCTCACTATTTTCAAGAATAAAACTCTGAGAACTCAAATTTTGAAGGAACATCATAACATTCCTATCTCTGGTCATCTAGGAATTGATAAAACTTATGAGTTAATACAAAGATCATATTACTGGCCAAAAATATTTAAAGATATTTGTAAATACATCCTCAGTTGTGAAGAATGCCAATAAAATAAATCTAGTAATCAACGACCCTTAGGACTTTTACAATTATTGAAAATACCTGAACAATGCTAGGAACAAATTACTTTAGATTTTATCATGCAATTACCTACAACTCACCAAGGATACAATGTAATTCTAGTTATTGTCAATTGTCTTACTAAATAAATATATTTTATTCCTACTCACACTACTGTTACTATACCTGAAGTTGCTAAATTATTCTTCAACAATATATTTAAATTACATGGACTACCTCAAGTAATAATTTCAGACTGTGATGCCAAATTTACTAGTCAATTTTAGAAATCACTATTTGAATAAATTAGAACTAAATTGGCTATGTCAATTGTATTTTACCCACAAACTGATGGTTAAACTGAGAGAATGAATTATATATTAGAAGAAATATTAAGAATCTATTTTATCTATAATCAAGATCATTGGGATGAACATCTTGCTGCCACTGAATTTGCATATAATAATTCAATTCAAGCTTCTTCTAGACATACACCCTTCGAGTTAGATTGTGGTCAATATTCAATTATATCTATAACACTTATCACAGATAATAAAGTCACCACTACTAATAAATTCATTCAATATTAGAATAATATCATTAAAAATGCTAAAGATTTATTAATGAAAGCACAGGATTATCAATCTAAATATGCTAATCAACATCATTATTTTCAAGAATTTAAAATTAGAGATCAAGTCTTACTTTCAACTCGCAATATTATTGATCTCATGAATAAATAATATTCTAGTAAAAAGCTTATGTCTAAATATATTGGTCTCTTCTCTATTCTTGAAGTTATCTCACCTGTTATATATAAACTGGATTTACCTTTGCATATAAAAATCCACACTGTCTTTTATATTTCATTGTTAAAGTTATATAATCCAAATAATAATGAAGATTTCATTCATCCAATTTCACCATAACCAATTATCATATCTGAAACTGATGAAGAAGAATATGAAGTAGAAACCATCTTGGATAAAAGAATTATTCGTAACAAACCTCAATACTTAATTAAATAGCTAGGTTACCCTCTTCATGATTCTATTTGAAAATCTTTAGAAAATCTTCACAATTCTATGGAACTTGTGAAATCTTTTGAATTAAAACATCAATAAGAATATTGATTCTTAAGAGGAGGAATATTATAATAATATTAGATTAGTTATTAGTTATTAATAATTATAGTATATTTATCTTTTATTTCGCAGATTATTGCTGTATCACATACTGCACCACACGTGACTTACTGTACCACAACCACCTGATTATGCCAAGAAAAGTCATCCGATTATTTTGAGTTATTTTAGCTATAGATAGTTTCTTAGTAGAACTTCTCTTTTCTCTTGTTCTACTAATTTAGCTAA
>CAJVPS010002429.1:0-12361 GCA_910591765.1 Ambispora leptoticha | reverse complement strand
CTGTAGATATTGGCACAGGCCTTAGAAACCTTTGTCATTATTGAAAGTTATAGTCTAATTCCTCTCTCTTTACCTTTAATTATTTCAGTCTCTCCCAACCTTATATTGTTAAGGTGAATTAAAGTGAAACCTCACTTACCAATTCACTGTAACAGTAGAATAGTATAGTAAAAAATTATTTTTAATTTTGATGAAACAGTTATACTTGGATATTGATCACAAATATCTTTTTTTGTTCTTTGATATCTTTCAATATTCTCTCACATCCTTTCATATCTTTTTATATCTTTCAATATCTTTTTATATCTTTCAATATCTTTTCATATCTTTTAATATTTTTTCATATACTTTAATATTTTTTAATATTCTTTAATATTTTTTAATATATTTTAATATAATATATTTCTAATTATTTATATTATAATACTTTAAATTATATTATATATTTAGATAGTATTAGCTAATAATATTATAATAATTTTTGTATTAGAAAAATATATAAAAAAATCTGCTTTTCTAACATAAAATAAATAGTTTTGGATTGAATTATTTGGAAAATACAATTTAAAAGATTACTTTTTCTAATTATATTAGTATTCTTTCTTTTACTTGATTTTATTTCTTTAACTAAATAAAGTTAATTTTGATTTTGAATTATAATATTATATTGATTTTTGATTTATTTGATATTATTTTGAAAGTAGAAGATCTCTACTATAAATAAGTTATACTTTTTATTTTATTATTTTTGAGAGTACAAGATCTCTACTATAAATAAGCCATACTTTTTTATTTTTATTTAGTTATTTAGTTTTCATACTTTAATTTTTATCTTTCTTTAGTCATAATTTTCTTTGATTAATAGTAGTTTTACTTTTAATTATTATAAATTTTGAATTATATTAATTACTAGTGACTTTATTTAATTAATCTTTATAATTTCTTTAATTTATTTTATTCTTTATTTATTTTATCCTTTATTAAGACAATATCCATAGATATTGGCATAGGCCTTAGAAATCTTTGTTATTATTGAAAGTATAATCTAATTTCTCTTTCTTTATTCTTTAATTATTTCAGTCTCTTCCAATTCTATATTATTAAGATGAATTTAAGTGAAAACTCACTTACCAATTTGCTATAATAATATTATTTAAATAAATAATTATAAATTTATCTAAAGATATTATTTATTAAGATTATAAAGATAATGAATATATTAGTAAGATCAAATAATAAGATCAAGAATTCATAATAATTATAATAAGTTTTAAAGATAATTTTATATATATCTTTCTTTATTATATATATTTGATAATATTCTGAATATAAATTTAATTTTAAAAAGTATTTTAAATCTGTAAGCCTGTCTATTAGCTTATTAATTCTGAATAATGAATAATAATCTTGATTATAATTTTTTTAAAGCTCTATAATCTATATATAATTTTAGTATATATTTTTTATTATATATGTATAAATAAAATTAATATATCAAAAAATAAAATACTAAAATGAATAAAATCTTTCTGAATAAGATTAGCTAATTATTTTTTAAGCTTATTTATCTTTGTAAAAAGAGTCTATAGATAAATTTGAATAATAATTTAGAATTAGAGATAAAATCAATTTTGTAATTAATTATTCTCTTAAATAATAATTAATTTAATAAGATTTCTAAAAATATATTTTTATATTTCTTTTAAATTTCTAATACTTTAGATATTAGTAATTTTTTTAATCTTTTCTTTATCTTTAGTATGATTAAATATATTATAAATAGTTCTGTATCTACTAGTAATTAATAATTTATTATCTTGAAATATATATTAAATTGTAATTTAATTCAGACTTTATTTTATTATCTACTTGAACTTTAATAAACTTTAATCTATAAGTATAAATAATAATAATATTTTTTTAGTTTATAATAGAATTGGTATAAAATAATCAAGATTTATCTAGAATCAAATTATATATTTATAATTTCAAACTTATATATCTATTTTATTTATTTAATATATATCTAATTTTAGTTTATTAATCTTGATTATAATAATAATTTTAATTTTCTTGTTATTTGCATATTCTATAATAACTGAATTTATTTTTTGAATCTTAACTTTATAATTTTATACAAATTATTTATTAATAAAATTTCTTAAGACTCTACTATTTAGTAATATTTATATTAACTAAAGATAACATTTTAATTAATTGTGACTTGTAATAATTAATTAAAGAATTATAATTTAATTATAATTAATTATGATAGTCAATCAGAGAATTGTAACTGAGTTACAACTAATTGTGATACTATTTCTAATATTAATTTGTTATTTACTTTACCATTAAATTAAGTAGTCTCTTATAATTATCTTTTAGATAAGTAAATTCTATTCTTTCATTTTGATATAATAATTTTTTGTGCAGATTTTCAATATTTATTATCTTAACTTTTGATTTGAAATAATAATTCTTTGTAAAGTGATTAGACTTTTCATAATTATAATATATATCTTTTGATTTATTATTCTTTTAATTATTATTATTCTTATTATAATAACTTTCTGCTTGATCTAATTCTATTGATATAGAGCTATTATTCTGGTAACTTTTATTTAAAATAATTATTATATCTACTTGATATATTCAAAGCTATATCTTGCCTATACATAATAGCATCATAGTGAATAGCTAATTTTTATACATCTTCTAATATTTTTGATACTTTATAACTAATTTTTATCTTTATAGCTAGTTTAAGATCTTTTATGAAGTATATAACTTGATTTAAATCATTTATATAAAATTGTATACAATAAAAAACTCCTCTTCATCAGCGTATGCTTCAATATATGGCATGAGTAAATCAATAAATCAATAAAGAACTAAAGAGATTAGGAATTTTTTCTTGATTGTAACTCGTGTACACCAATACTACGGAATGTAACGAAAAAACAAGCGTAAATAAATTAACGATAAATGATTAGAAACATTTCTCTTTCCTTTTTTTTATTGAAAGTCGTGTATACCAACCCAGTTCTCTGCATACTATATAAACATTATTTTATGAAACAAAGGAGTGTAAATAAATCAATGATAAAAAATCACGAAGGAATAAAAGATTAGAAACTTCTTTCTTTCCTCTTTGATTGTTACTCGTGCATTACCAATACTACAGTATGCAATAAAAGATTACGAGGAATGAAAGATTAGAAACATACATACCTTTTTGATTATATACAATATAAACATTATGTAATGGAAAAATGGGTTTAAATAAATAATTATAAAATTACGAAGATTATGTAATGGAACAAAGGGGGCGTAAATAAACAATAATAAAATTTCGAAGGAATAAAAGATTAGAACGGTTTTTCTTTCTTCTTTCGAATCGCTTATGCAACCCAACTCATCGAAACACAAATTATTAGTATATATAATATTATTACCTTGTTCAGTTTAATCTTTTGCATATAAATACACCAACATCATTCGTTTTCTAAATATCTTCAAATTAAAAATTTTTATTATTATTAAAAAATCATGAATCCAGTACAAAATCCTCTGCAAATCCAACAACAAAACCAGCAGCAAGTAAATCAGCCATTGCAACCCCCACCACAACTATCATTATAAATGCAATCGTTAATATTTTCAATGACCAGTTAACTTTCACAATGCAAAATGACAATAATATTTCGATTTTGATCTTAGAATCATATCGTCAACAAAAACTCGTACTTTTCTTAATCTCTTTATGTAACAGTATTATTATTTCTATATAGTATATACTCTTTTATACATATTTTAGATCTAATTTTCATTCCTTTTTTCTACCATTTACAGTTCTTCGGAAATACAATCTATTGAATTAAGTTCTCGATTCCATTATTTGCATATTTTTCTTTCATGTAAATTAAACATATTTTCCGTTTTGTAAATTTTGAAAGCACTTATGACCTGCATTTTTGTTTCTATTGATTATATACGACATTATTCATCAATATCTATCTCATATGCTATTACTATTTACTTAATTATTATTTAGGCTTAATTATTTCTTAATATATGACACCTTTCTTTTAAGTATAAATATTAAAATTAGTCATAAGGTTTATTATAAGTTAGTGCTATATTGTTACCATAACAATAAATTTCGTAATTCCTTAATTCTTCCTTAACATGAAAATCGTTGTTATATTCGTTTTGTAATTGCATGTAATAATTGACATTCGATATTGCGAGCTCATCATTACCTGTAACAATTAACGTTAATATATACATGCAGTATGTAATTTTATTTTTTGACGATAGCGATAGTAATATTGTTACAACTTAAAAGAATCACGCGAATTTCATAATAATCCAGTATCTGCAATCAATACAATTTATTATTGCTCTTGTGGTTATTATTATTCGACGATTGTAAAAACAATTCCATTAAAACTTTCTATCGATTAAGAGTCTTTACCTTTATTGTCTGCACAGTTGTTGAATGTATGTTTGTTACTTATCTTTTTTACAGGAACTGGTACTTTTTTCTTGGTCAATAAAGACTTGTAATATTCTGTTGTAGCTGTTTTCAGATTTATGTATTTTAATTGCTGAGATTCGAATTCTTTAAAAGACTTTGCTGCAGATCTTGAAACTTCGGATTCACTTATTTGACGAGATTCATCGGGATTCTTATTATCATAGTCTTATTATTAAAGACAATCATTGGCACAGTTAAACTGTCTTGCAAATTTTTTTCATTCTAATCAAGATTCCGTGTAATTCATTAACAGACAATATTTGTCAAAATTTGTGTTTGAAAATTGATGGCTTTCCTCATATTTATGAACGTAAGCAATCGGTGTAAGAATGTTGCATGTCTTACGTACAGTTCTCGCCAAAAGTAATGGGAATCACATATTTATTTATATCTCACTAAAAAAAAGGATAACAACATGAAACAAAAAAATAAAAATGCTATGCTATTGTAGTAACTGCCATAAAAAAATTAGTACTTAATTATATGTCCATTTCTCATCAGTACCTTCCCTATTCTATTTGGCATACTACCTACTAACCTCAAAATACTCACATTTCAAGATTATCCCATTTTGACTTAATAAACCCTTTAAACATTCTACTGTACAAGTCACCTGTTTTTTGTATTTCGAAACATTTGAAAGATTGTTTCATTTGAAAAAACTACCCAACTCCATTTTTGATGCAAGTGATTTTTGGCCCATTTGACGTGACGTTCTTTGCAAGCTGGATTTAATTGATACAGATTTTGGCCAAATACATTATCAACCAAGTTCTGTCAGTATTCTAATAACAGTTCATTCTGAAATATTCAAGCTTGGATAGGAAGCATTGAGTTTTTCTGCAATTTCATTTGTGGGAATTCCATGATCTTTTTCAATAAAATTTTCCAATCTTTTCTTTTTTCAAGATGATAATTTGACTGGTCCATCAGAATGGGGGAAGGAGATCAATTTTTTCATTTTTTTCTTTAGTTTAGCTATAGCCATTTTTGGTATGTCCATAATTTCAGCCAAACATGCCAGCATATGAATATCATTTGTCTATAATTCTTGAAAAACACTGGTGGCAAGCAAGTGATGATTCCTCCATTTTGATACACTAGTTTAAGTTTAAATCAGAAAAAAATGCAGTATCATGTTGTGTATCTATCTCTTTAATATATTAAGAGTATTGCACAAGAAATGGTGAAACAATAAAACCTTAAAAAGAAATTCCCATAATTTTTGGTGAGAATGGTATGTATAAATTGGAAGAAAGAAATCAAAATTACCTATAATCTTGTGAAGTATAGATTCTTGCTATTTATTTGATTCAATGTCTGTCAATAAGATTTATTCTATATATAAAACCAAACCTATTATAAATTAAGATACTAACTGGCCAAAAAATTTTTTCAATATATCAAGTTCAACCATGAAACTGAACAAGTTTTCCAGATAAATAAATTCATGTTGCCATTCACTTAGAGAAGTATCAGAAATTAGATAATTTAATTTTGTTAGAAAGCTTGTCCCCCTTTTTCCCTCAAGATTTTGGCTGACACTATAAAATTAGTGCCAGCCTAAATTATAATTATAATACATGTATAACAGACACAAGAATGATAATTTTTTGATGTATTTAAATTCAATTTATTATAACAACCATAATATTTACTTAGAATGCAAATATTTCTTTCTGCTCCATCATTCAACAAATCATATTTTTATGCTATACCTCAATATCTTTAACATGAATTTGCCAATGCATTTTCTTATTATATCATGATTAAAGAAGACAATATGCATCAAACAAGTAAGTTCTAATAGAAAATGTAAATAAAGAGTGAAAAAATATTTGCCACTAACAAACAAGCAAGATTAAAGTCCAAATTAAATAATATTTAATAAAATTTCCATATATTTTGACTACAATTGGATTTCTAACAACTGTTCATACAAATATTACTCAATCATCAATTTCTTTAACAATTCTAACTCCTCACCAAATACTTATCATTTTATCTAATGCTTTAGCATAATGTCAAAGTATTGAAAAAATAAATAAAGCAGAAAGTGAGATTGTGAAATATGAAATCTCATTACATAAGCCAAAGATCATAGTTTGCAAAGCTGTATATTGGAGAAATTATGACAAAAACAGGCTGTAATTGAACAAGAAAATCAATATCTTGCTAGACTTAAATATAATACAAAGAATCAAAAAATATTGTACATAAAAAAATATAAGCTGTTGTATAAAAAAGGAATAATTGAAATCTATAATACATCTGGAAGATCTTTAGAGCTTCAAAAAAATTCAGATTTACTTGCCAATTGCATGACTGTATAGAATTTAGTACTACAGATATGTGAAGAAAGTCAATTATTAAGATCCATACTTAGAAATAGACAAATATGTATATAATATGTATATGCACATAGTAGAGTGTATTATAAAAGTCTTTGAACAATTATTATTCAAAATCAAATTAGTGTAACTTATTTTATTTCAATCCAAACTAGACCAAATAAAAAGGAATAAGATATTTGGTGCTATAAGAGTTATTTTACTTTTTTTTTTGCCAAATTTTATTGATATATTTTCTAAAAAGAGTGAATAAAAATGCATGATCAAGAAAAATACCATTGAATATTTCTGACTTCGGGGCAAAAGTGCAGGTGAAATATATCATCTAACAAATATTATGAGATTAACTATCTACTATAACATTTCAAAATTGAAGAAAACCCAAAGTACAGTCCACAAAAAATATAGCAGTTGTCCCATAAAAATCATATCTGAATGCTCAAGATCTATTGGACAGATTATTTGGAGAAATTCTACAATATCTTTAAGAATATTGACTGCAAAGTTATTCAAAAAAGATACTTGGATATCTTATAGTATACTTTCAAGATATTTAGCCAAACATGGCTTTGACAAATGGTAATACCAATACTCACAGTAGCATACAAGAAAAAGTAGATAGAATGAATGCAAAATCATCTCAATGACAATTAGAATCAGATAATATTTTCTGATAAAACAAGTTTTTGACTATTTAGAAATACTATACAAGTTTGATACAAGGGTAAATAGCCAATTCATCATATCACAAAAGATTAATCAAAAATTAATGCTTGGAACAGATTTTATACAAAAGGTAAAACAAGTCTTTTTTACTTCTGAGAAGATATAACTGATCTTTTCTATATCAATATCCTAAAGAAACATGTTTCTGAGATCAAAGACATATTAAGAAACAATTAGCAGTTCCAACAAGATAATGATCTGAAGCATACAAATGGTATGATGAAAGAATATCTTCAAAATAACTTTCCAAGAGTAATTGATTAGCTATTCAACAGTCCCAATCTAAATCCCATCAAAAACTTATAAAGTATTATCAAGAGGAATGTAGAGATATAACTATCAAAAAATATTTTGCAATTGGAATAATTTATGAAGAAGGAATGGGCAGAGATCTCTCAACATCTTATCAATAATTTAATGAGATTTATGAAAGAGCATTGTAATCTTATTATTAAAAACAATGGTGAACATATACTTTATTAATTTTTTTTAAAATAATCTCGTGCTTTTCAGCTTTCAAATGAATCATTAAACATGTGATTTGGATCAGCCATTGTGGTGTAATGATTTAATGATTTTGTTCAAAGACTTTTGCAACACACTGTATATACACGCATAATAATCTACATGTATATATATAGTAATCAAAATACATGATGTGAAATTCATAAAACTAATGATGATTTTATTTTCTCAATAATTATCACTATCACTTGATGTTTCTAATATATTATTACTATTATCTGATATATTAAATTGTTCATTATCATTACCATCCTGATATTCACTTTCATTATTATCCTGATATTTGCTTTCATTACTCTCATTACCAGCATAATATTGATTGATGCTTATTTCATTATTAATGCTTTTTTGATAATTTTCTTGATTATTTGGAGGAGTTTGTAATTTATAATTACTATAAATATAAACTAATTTAAAAATGTGCATGCTTACTACTTAACTGATTTCTTTTTTTGTTATGAAATATTTGCAAAAGCTGACCAGTTACATTCAGAAGTTGCAGATGATGTTGGAATTGTTAAGATACATTGTGCTAATTGTGTTAATTCAGGTACTTCTTGTGCAAAATTCGCAATCCACCAAGTAATTGGATTAATATTATCAATGTACTTCCATATTAATGTATTACTGAAAAGATCTGATTTTGCTTTGTATTGCATAAGTTAACTTCCAGGCGAATTGGCATTGAGTGAAATTGTATTAGCAATTTCTGGATTTTCAAAGCTCATACCAAAAAATGATTATTTAACTTCAATTGAGGTATTTGGACATACACACAGATGTGACTTATACTGAATTACTAAATTATTGCATTGATATTTGGGATTTTCACAGTATTTACATTCTGCATGTTGTTATTGAAATCCAGCAATATGACTAATTCGATTAAACGTTCCCATATAGAACTTCAACAATAAAGATATTTATGATTATCATTATACGTATGTTCTGTATCGGTATAAATGCGTTTGTTTATCATTATTTATTGAGTACAAATGCCTTAATTGGTGATGATTAATGAACTTAACCATATGCATAATTGTGTAAGGGCATTTACGATATCAGTTAGTAACTATGCGCATAGGCACATCTCTATCCGCACTATCAAATATTTAAAGAAAGAAATGGAAGAAAAATACTCTGTATATCTTTCAACATATATGTTACCTCGTCTTGCCAGCACTTTTGCTGCACGTCAACACCATCATCCAGCATGTATAGCAATTAGTGGTGTTGCACAAACAGAAATAAAATATCACTTGGATGAACATTATTGTTTAGCTTTGGTAAAAACAACTAGAGAATTGGCTCAAGCATTTTCTAATCACATTATAATTATATCACAAGATAATAAAGCCAAAGGTAGTCTTGGTATATCTGCAGTTGGTAGAACTTCTCAAACAATTCAAACTCAAAAAGAGCCCGTCACAATCTCAGATCATGATTTCCATATGTTTCAAAGATGAAATTTGTACCATCTGTATATCTTTGATCAATCTACTTGATTCTAATGAAAGTCTTCACCAAGGACAGCTTGTAATATTTGTAAGACCAGAATACTTCGTTAGTACGTCATCTATGTCTCATATATTATAATGCAAACGATGGATACCTTTGCACAAGATTTAATATGGAAGGCAAATTGAAATCTATTATGATACTTCTTGTGGATGGAGGTCCAGACGAGAACCCAAGACATGTTAAAAACATGATAGAATGCTGCAGATTTTTCAAGGAGACGGATCTAGACTACCTTTCAGTTCGAACACATGCTCCAGGACAATCGGCCTATAATCCAATAGAACGAAGTATGTCAAGCTTGTCTGAAAAGTTGGCCAGTATAGTGCTTCCCATTGATGATTATGGCTCTCGTCTCAATAGCCAAAGAAAAGTTCGTAATGAAAACCTGTGTAGAAAAAATATTGAATATTCGGGTCAGTGACTTTGTGAACTTTGGCGCCGTGATAAAGTACATGGAAGACCTATATGTACATTTTACATTGATGAAAACATAGATCCTTTCGAAAAAATGGAAAAGAACGACCTACATGGCAATGGATTGAAGAACATACCCGAATCTGCCGATATTCTTTGGATGTGAAGAAGTGTAATAATCGCATGTGTTGCAGTGAAGTACGCGCCATAGAAGCTATTGAGCTTCAAAGGAAAGTGAAGGATTTCTTCCGCCTTTCACCAAGGGAAAGAATCCTATCCATATACTACAGTATATGGATAAAGTGAAACTTTCCAATTTTGACGAATGTTGCCCATCTATCTCCCCTGAAATGCATCGAAGACTTTGTTGCACAATATGTGGCAAAGATTTTCCAACACTTAAAATAATTACGGACCACAAAAAAACCACTCACCCTCGTCAAAGAGATATCCAAGAAACCTCCTCAACACAACCAATGTTTATGCCTCCAGTTTGTCATCAAAATCTTCCTCAACACAGCCAACACCTATTTCTCCAATTCGTCGCCAAGATAATGTCCAAAAGATGGTCTCAATACAGTCAGCAACTATACCTCCGATTGCTACAGATACAGAATTTTTTGCTGCACTTGACCAGTTGCTAGGGCGCCAGGACTTAGTAACCAACTCTGCGTTTGTAGAAGACTTCACGTTTCTCTTTCCGCCAATGTTGAATCTAAGAGCACTGATGTTAAGTATGTGAGAGATTACGTTGAATAAAAAATATGCACCGTCACGGTCATACCGACCAATGAAAATATTGAATAACTAGCATTATGATAATTCAGGCTGGCATGATTATAATGCGACACTATTATAGTGCTGGTCTAAACTATCAGATTTTACATAATAAACCACCCTCAAATTTGCTTAAACAATATTTTCGGACACAATGCTTCTCAAAAATTCGAATCATAGTTAATTAGCAAAATATGAGACATCACTGGTTGGGGTCCCCTCCCCCCTCAAATCACCTAATTTATGGCACTTCCCCTACTTTACTCCGAGCATCAATATTTAACTGCTACTACTACATGTAATAAATTCCCAAGGATATCGATTTTGTTGTGGCTAAGTATTTCCCGCAAAGACGACAATGATATATTTAATTCGAACGGAACCAGTCATTAGAGAATCAAATAATCCAGTGAATTCGATTACACATTCTTTTGAATTCATTTTAGAATTGGAAATAGTATTATTGATGTTGCTAGCTATTTAGAACTATACAGCTCAAAATATTTGGTGAGACATTTAAAGATCCTATTTTATTACGAATTAAATAAAAGTTTAATGTTTAGATCAATCAATCAACCTTCCTTTCTAAATTGTTAAATTGCATCATCATCATTAACGTTAAATTGTCAATATGAATTTATTAGCGTTAGCTTCACCTATACATTATATGATGCATCACATATATTTGCGCATTATGTTTCAGCTTTAGATTCATTTTTATTAAATAATCAGTGACTCTGATTAATATTTATTTTGATCATAAACTTGGAATTGTTCTTTATATCAAGACTAATTTAAGAGATATTGCTCCAAAGAGTCCTAAATGATTTTTAATACTTTAATTGTCTTCTAATATACATATTGTCTCTATTCGTCAATGTTATTTATCTGATCAAGAGAATTATAATTTCATTTGATAGCACGTACGCCAATTACATGATTCTATCTCATTTAAAAACGGCATAATTACAATGCCTCGTTGAAGATGGTATATTTATCAATTTGTTAAATACATATCGATATGAAACAAATGTTGTCACCAGTATGCGTTAAATCTATGATTGTAATGCTCTTAAAAGATCTTTAAATTTTCAAAAAAATTCTTTATTATTACTTATAAATCATTTAGTCTAATTTCACATAATTTTTATGATCACATTTATTTATCGAGTAAAATTTAAACGATATCGATATTAAAAAGGGCCAAAGAAAATCATAATAATAAAATATTTACAAATTTGCATCAAATATTATTGCATATTAAAATAAAACTTAGAAAGACAAATACAATATATAAGATAAAATAATTCAGAATGATAACAGAATATTACATATATAAATAATAATATTTATATGTAAATTTAAAGTTAATAAATGACCAAAAGTTTTTAAGTTTTTAACTACCAATTAGAATATATTTTTTCAAAATCGAAAGATTCAACCATTTCGGGAGCTCGATCATGACCGTTTTCTTTAGCCTTTTGATACCATTTTAATGCTAAGTCAA
>CAJVPS010002428.1:0-12362 GCA_910591765.1 Ambispora leptoticha | reverse complement strand
TCCTCTGTCTCTAAGTTTATTAATCATTTTAGTATTTTTTCTTCATTCTCCATGATTAAATTAATAAATACATTGATATTCATAAGTACAGAAGTATTTCTTATTATAACTTCTAGTAATAAACATTTCTCTAGGTTTATTACATTCATCACATTGAGAATAAGTAGGAAGATTCAATTATTTTTCTCTAATACAATTATCACAAACAATTACTTTTTTTCTATTTATTTTGAAATATATTTCAGTATAATATTTGTCTACATATTTTTCATATTCATAGCATCTTTCAATCTGAGAATTAGGATGAATTTGTTATACAGTGGTTTGATATATATCAAAGTTTTTCTTGATTCTTTTGTTAATAAAGAGTTCTTATTCAATTTCATTAGTTTAATCTTCTTGATTTTAAATTTAGTATAGAAAGATTTATGAATTTTGATTATTATCTAGTTAGTAAGATCATTATAATATTGGTGACATTGATAATTAGGTATAAAGAGATTTTTATAATATCAGCATTAACTATTTAGTCCTTGTCAGTTGAATGACTATTAGTTATTCTAATTACATAGTTGAGTAAACTTTTTATCAAGTTATTTAAAATCTTTCCAGATATATTTTTTCTATTTAATTTTGATTCTTTCTTGATAAGCTTATACTTCATAAATTCTTTTAACACTTTAGATAATTTGAAATAATATTTCTTCAAAATCAACATCTCTTAATTTTTGGTTTGGAATTTCAATAGGAGTTCAAGTTTCTTTAGTAATAATTTTAACATTATTATCATCTTGAAATTCTTATTATCTAGGAGTTATAGTATTTTAATTATCATATTATCACATAAGAAAAGTCTTCTTTTTCAAGTATTATTTCTCAAATTCACTTTTAGAATCTTTATCTGATTCATCTTCTTCAGAACTTGTATCTTCAAAGATTGGTTCTTCTTTATCATCATGGATAAATTTAATTGACACTTTTCCTTTTTAATCATATTCAAAGATGAGTAATCCTTTTCTGATATCAATATTTACTTTGATTTTATTCAAAAAGTCCATTCTAAAAATTACTGAGTATGTCTTCATCTTAGTAATATCTACTTTAATAAGAATTATAATTCTATTAATGTTCAAAAGTAAGTTGTCAATAGTTTCAAGAGGTTGTTAGATATACTATTTATGTCTAATATTGAAATATTTGAACTGCATTATATTTTCAATTCCATGTGTAGCAACATATTCAGAGATACTGATATCAATAATTAAATTAATAATATTCTTTTTAACTTTTGTTTCATATTAGATAAATGTGGTTTTGAGTTTTTATTCAAGCAATACTCTTCTTTTTCTTTTTGATTTGAGTACTATAACTCAGCATATTTCTTTTGATAATTGAGTTTTTTGTGATGATGAAGTCTGAATAAGTTAAGTAATAGTTATATTTGCTTTTTGTTGAGCCAAATCTTCTAGAATATCATATAATTTAGCTATAATAGCAAGTACAGATAAAGCAATTTTACTTTTCTTTTTGTAAATAGTTTTTTTAGTGAGTTCTTCTTCAAGAATTTTTGATAGTTCAGCATTATTCATATCTTGATTAAGAATAACTTCAGGGGTATCTTCTTATTCTTCTTCTTTATTATTATTTAATTTCTCATTTTCATCAACTATTTCTTTACAGGATTAATCTACAGGTCTAGTTTCATAAGGAGTAGTTCTGGAATTTCTAGATTTTCTTTTAATAACTAAATATTTATGTATATCAAGTAATAAATTTATATTATCAGATTTGATGATTAATGTTTGAATACTATTAGTGAAAGCTTATATTTGAGCTAATAATATATTCTGATTATTATTTGTATTTTGATTGTTGCTAGTATTTGTTTGATTTGATGATATATTATTTTATTACTGATTATTTCTATTAGTTCTCTGATGATTATTTTCAAAATGAATATGATCTAACTCATCACAATTATAACAGATTGAGACTGATTTAGAATTTTAATTATTAAACTTATAATCTGAATTATTTCTGTTGTAATTAGATTCTTTATTAATTTTAATACTTTTTATTTATTAGTTAAGATCTTGAAGTATTATCAATATAGTATTTAGTATTGAGTTATCCTGGGTCTGAGATTGATAATATCCTTGAATTAGTATGTTTATATCTGCTTTTTCTATATTTTTAGCAACTTGTATCATATTTAAGAAAGTTCCATTGGCTAAGATCTGAATCTATTTTCTGATCTCTAGTTTTAATCCTTTTCTATAAGTATAGATCTTGTATTCTTCTGAATATTCATTTTCTAGATCTACTTTATGAAGTAAATTTATGAATTTGTCTATGTATTCTTCTACAGTATCAATCTGTTATAATATTTTAATCTCATCTTGCTATTAGTCAATTCTTTCTTGAGTATAGAAGTGAGTTATAAACTAATGACTAAAACTATGTGATAAATCTTGATTATCATTTCAAGTTGTTAATCAGATATCATCATCTCTTTCTCTTTTATCATATCATAAGACAACAGTATCTTCTAAATATCTTCTAACTAATTATACTTTTCTGGCATCTGTAATATCATTAGCTTGTATAATGATATTAATATCTTTGAGTTATTCTGTTAAATCTTGATCATTTTCTCAATATTTTCTAATAGAAATTATGATTTTTTCTATTAGCTAGATATTTTGATTAGCTATATGATTAGCAAGAGTTCTAAGAGTTATAATAAGATTATCTAGAATATCTTCTTCTTCTTCTTCTAACTGGTTGTTATTTTCTGAGTCTGTTTGATTATCTACTTCTGAATCAGAATATTGATTATTTTCTTCTGAATTCAGTGTTAATATAGATTGTACTAGAAAATCAGGGATATCTTCTAAGTTTTTGATTTTAGAGTAATATCCATCAATATTACTATTAATAGATAGAGTTTTTGAATAAAGGATAAAGTCTTGATAGATGAATTATTAATAAAATTATTCAATTAAATCTAATTTTTTTTCTTGGATGTTAATATAATCAAAGATAAAGATATTTACTAGCTGTACTATTCTTTATCTTAGTTGACTAATATATATTTTACTAAGATAAGTTGAAGTAATTCTTGAAATAATAAATATGTAATTTGATTAATTAATACTACTCTAATATTTTCTATGAGCAAGCAAAAGGTATAGAATTGTAAAGTAATTTAGGATTAAAGAGAATGATAATAAGGGTAAAAGTCTTGAGTGGGTATCCTAATAGTAAAATTAGGATCTTTGTGTGTTTCAAGATAATAATTAATTGGTAGTCCAATAAAAGAATAATAATTGGTCATGAAAACTCAAGACACAAATATTTATCAATTATAAATAAAAAAAGAAAAGATAATAAAAAGAAATATAAAAAGTATATAAATATAAAAGAGATATGGAGGGATTTTTCTTCATAAAGAGGATATTAAAAATATGTTATGACAAATTGATAAGTAAAGTTTCATTTTAATTTATCTTAATGATATAGAATTGGAAGAAACTAAAATAATTAAAGATAATGAGAGAGAAATTAGACTATAACTTTTAATAATAACAAAGATTTTTAAGATCTGTATCAATATCTACAGATATTATCTCAAAAAGAGTAATAAAATAAAAAAAGAAAATAAATAAATTAACGAAATTATAAAAATTGACTAAGTAAAGTTACTAGTAATCAATATAATTCAAGATTCGAATTAATTAAATAGCAAGTTATTAGTCAAAGAAGATTATAACTAAAGTAAAGGTAGAAATAAAATATGTAAATTAAATAACTAAACAAATAAAAAGGATATGACTTATTTATAGTAGAGATTTTTTACTCTCAAAAATAATAAAATAAAAAGTATAACTTATTTATAGTAGAGATCTTCTACTCTTAAAATAATTTTAAATAAATTAAAAATTAATATAACATTATAATTCAAAAATTTAAAATCAACTTTATATAATCAAAGGAATAAAACTAAATAAAAGAAAGAGTACTAGTATAATTCAAAAAGAAATCTTGTAAAAAGATTAATATTATTATAATAATAAGTTTTTAAATTATATTTTTCAAATAATTCAATCCAAAACTATTTATTTCAAGCTGAAATAGCAGATTCTTTTATATATTTTTCAAATACAAAAATCATTATAGTATTACTAGTTAATACTATCTAATATACAAGATATAATTAAAGTACTATAGCATAAATAATTATGAATAGATTATGTCAAAGTATTTGAAAGATATCAAAAAATGTTGAAAAATATCAGAATACATAAAAGGATATTAAAAGATATGGAAAGACACAAGAAGATATAGAAAGATATTAAAAGATATGAAAAGATGTAAAAGAACATGAGAGAATATTGAAGAATATTAAAGAATGAGAAAAGATATTTAAGATCATCATCCAAGTATAACTATTCTATCAAAATTAAAAATAATCTTTCACTAAACTATTCTATTATATATATGAATATCATATTATAAGATAATAAAAATATAGATTCTAAATATTAAATAAGATATAATATTTAAAAATAGAAACATAATAATAAATATAATAATATACAGTTCTGGCAGAAAGTAATGGCAGTGACACTTTCATGCATATTTTATGCAGTGTAGATCTCTGCTGAAATTGAATCAAATCCCTAATGAAAATATTGATTAATAAGGTAATGTATTACATTTTTTATTTTTACTTAATTATCAAAATATTTACTGAATCACATTATTTTTTCTCACAAATAACATATAGCACTATAAAATTGAACCGTAAAGTTGTTAAGTACTTTTGGCACAAAAAATACCATAATGCTGCCAAAATAACTAATAAATCTGGAGTTCCTCTTCATTCTGTTGAATAATATGTGTCTTCTCTTCATAAAAATAGTAATATTTCAGCAATCCATCATCTTGGTCATCCATGTAAAACAATACCAAAAAAATGTTACCAAATCAGAAAAATCTTGGAATTAAATTGCTTCACTACTTTAGCTGAAATAAAAGTATAGCTTGAAGAAACTCATCCAGGCTTTGAAATCAATGACTGAACTATTCGTAATAAGCTTTTTAGACTCAGTCATATTTTGATGTTGCCAAGATGTGTTTCACTTCTTACTCAACATGCAAAAAAAATCAACTTCAATAATTACATAATTACATCAATTATAATTAAAATAAGATCATATTCTCTGATGAAACAACTTTGTAGTTATCCTGAAATATCTGTTATACATAGTTTCGTTCTGGTAAACCAACTGCACCAATGACAAAACACTCATTTAAAGTTCATGTGTGGAGTACAATTTGTGTATACAGAAAAGTAGGCATGCATATCTTTACACAAAATATGGACTATCATCTTTATCATCAAATTCTCAATGATCACTTATATGAAAATGTAATTTGTACATTTAGACATTGGCAGTGGATCTTTTAATAGAATAATGATCCCAAGTATACCTCAAATGACATCCAAAATGATCTTGAAATATGATTTCTAAATTGCATTTTGCCATGACCATCCTATAATCCAGATCTCAATCTTATCGAGAATATTTGAACAGTTCTTAAATAAAATATGAAGAAAAGAGTTAAAGGAATGGTGATACAAAAGTAGAATGTGTCACAAGAGATCTTTATTATATTAGTGAAGGAGGAATAGGAAAATCTTCTGAATATAATGCTACTTAATAGTAAACATAGCATACAAAATCGCATTCAATAATGCATTACTATGAAAGGAAATTACACAAAATATTAATATTTTGTATATATAATAGTTTGATTATATTTATAATAAAAATATAATTTTTTGAGAGTTAATTATTAGTTTTTGCTTTATTTTCAATAAAAACCAACCATTATTACTTTCTGCCAGAACTGTATAATATAGAAATAGAGATATTTATAGAATAAATAAAAAATATAAAAATATGTGATCTTGCATAACTAAGAAAAAATTAAGTAATTAAGGAATTTTATATTACTATGATAATAATATTATTATAACAAATCTAATAAGTAGATTTTTACTTGAATTCTCTTTAATAATATTAGATTAAGAGAAACTGAATTAAATAAAAGATAAAGAGAGAGAAATTAAATTATACTTTCAATAATAATAAAGATTTCTAAGATCTGTATCAATATCTATAATATTATCTTTAAAAAAGATAAATAATAAAAGAAAAAAGTAAATAAATCAAGAAAATTATAAAAACTAATTAGTAAAGTCATTAGTAATCAATATAATTTAAGACTTAAAGTAATTAAATATTAAAATTACTATTTATTAAAGAAGATTATAACTAAATAAAAGATAAAAACTAAAGTAAAATACAAAATAACTAATAAAAAAAGTATAGTTTATTTATAATAAAGATTTTTTACTTTTAAAAATAATAAAACAAATAAAATAAAAATATAACTTATTTATAATAAAGATCTTTTACTATTAAAATAATATTAAAAATCAAAAATTAATATAATATTATAATTCAAATTAAAATTAACTTTATATAGTTAAAGAAATAAAACTGAGTAAAAGAAAGAGTACTAGTATAATTAGAAAAGAAATCTTTTAAAAAGATTATTATTATTATAATAATAAGCTTTTTAATTATATTTTTCAAACAATTTAATCTAAAACTTTTATTTCAAGCTAAAATAGCAAGTTTTTTATACATTTTTTAAATATATAAATTATTATAGTATTACTAATTAATACTATCTAAATATATATATTATTATTATAAAAAATTATAAATTAAAATATTAATAATTTAAATATTAATATTAAAAAGATAAATATATAAGAATATTAAAAAATATTTAAAGATATTAAAAGATATTAAAAGATATTTAAAATATTAATATTAGTAGATATATGTAAATGTTTATAGATATTTGAAATATTAATATTAATAAATATATATAAATATTTTATTATTTTATTAAAAATTTAAAAAGAATCTTTAAATATACTATTTTAATAAATATACAGATTATATATAATAGATAAAGTGAAAATATAGATCTCAAAAAAAGAAAATAATATATAATATTTAAAAATAGAAATATAACTATAAAGAATAAATATAATAAGAGAAATAAATATATAATTATAGAAAAATAAAAATAATTATAGGATAAATTATAAAATTATAGAAAAATAAAATTTTATATAATCAAAGAAAGATTATAGAATTAAAAAATTTTATATTATTATGGTAATAATATAATTTTTAGTATTTATTAAATAATATTAATAAATATTAGCTAATAATTTAATAATTTGAATTAAAAATAATATTTATTATTTATTATAAATTCAACTCATAAATAATTAATTTCTTTTATAACTTATAGTATATAAAATAATTGAAAATAATTTAATTATAAAATCTTGAGAATGTAATTATATTATAAAGCATATATATTATTATTTTAATAATATATTAGTATTTTTAAGATATAATATACACACTCTCATAATATATTATCAAAAATTTAATATTAATTATTTAATGAATTAAAATTTTTATTATTAAATAAAAAATTATTATATTTCTTAAATATATGATAAATTAAAGAAAAATAAAATAATAAATATATAGTTATATTAATTTAAATTTAAGAATCTATAAATTAATATGATATACTTTTGCTATTGATTTTAATAACTTTATTTATACATTTAGATAAATCTAAAATTAATTCATATAAAGTTTTAAAATTAATACTTATCTATTTCTCTTGTAATATATAAATTAATTCTTGCTTTAATATAGATAATGATCTTTTTTTTCAAATCTGACAGTTTAAAATATCTTACAGATATTCAATCAGATTAAGATCAGAACTTTAACTAACCTAATCTAAAAGTTAAATGCTATATATTGATATTCATCAAGTTATATATATCAAGATATAATATGATATATTATCTTATTAAAATGTAATATATGAATATTGATAAGTCTAAAGTATAAAATAATTAATGAGAATTTTAATATAAATATTTAAATTTATAATTTTTTCTATTAGCATCAAAAAACTAATTCTGTTTTAACTGAAATATCTCTAAAATATCATTAATTCTTTATTAAATTTAATAAAAAATTTAATATATTCTTAATGACAAGCTTTATCTAGCTATCTGATTTGAAAAGTATGAATTTAGACTTTTCAGACCAGATTATATTTTTTTATTATATTTTCTAGTTATATTTCTTTTAATATTAATTTAATTAATAAAGTTCTTGATTTGGTATCAAAAGAGATTTTTTTCTTAAAGTAAAGCTTCCAAATATAGTATTAGCATAATAAGTAGTATTGAGTTTATTATTTAGTTTATTTGTGATTTTACCAAGTGAAGAAAACTAATTTTTTAGAATAACTTGTTTTAATATATATTTTTTATTATTAATTAGAGTTTTTGACTAATCAAAATATTTTTCAGAATGTGAGAAATTAATTTTTTTATATTATTTGATAATATTATATACTATTACTTAGAAAATATTAAATTTAAATACAAGATTTAGATTTTTGATATCAGCAAGATATATACTAATTATTTATTTTCTTTATTTATTTATTAATTTCTTTCTATATATTATAAAAAAATATTATTTTTTGTTTATTATTATATTTGTATTATTATATATAATGTTAATAAAATTAGCTTTTTAAATTTTAATTGGTATTTTGTATAACTAATTTCTGATAATATACTATAGAGATATATATTATATAGAGATTTATATAATTTATAATTTTATAATTATACTATTAATTTATTATATAAATTTTTTGTATTTTTATTTTTTTTATATATTTTTAGAAAATATTATAATTTTAAAGTATAATATATTTAATATTATATCTTAATATTTAATAATTCAATTTGAATCTATCTAATATTATTCAATTTCTTTTAATAAAATAAATTAAATAATATTAAATTCACTTGAATTCAATTATTAAATATCAAGATATTAATCAAATATTGAATTTAAAAAAGTAAACTTAGTAAATTTAAATATAATAATTTAATATTTAATAATTAAAATTATAAAATTTAATACTATTTGATTTATCTTATTAAGAAAAATTAAATAATATTAATTATATTTGGATTTAATTATTAGATATCAAGATATTATATTAAATATTTATATTTAAAAAATTATTTTTTATTATAATAAAAATTGGATTTTAAACTAAAAATTAATAATAATTTGATAAAATATTATATAAAAATATATATCTTGAAATTTTAAATATAAAAAGAAGATTAATAAATAAATTTCATTTTTAAATTCTTTAAATCTAATTATATAATAATAAATTATTAATAAATTAATAAATAATAAATTTAATTATAATATCTTGATATTTAATAATTAGATCTAAGTATAATTAATATTATTTAATTTTTTTTGATAAGATAAATCAAATAATATTAAAATTATAATTATTATAATAAATTGATAAGTAAATTTTTACTTGAATTCATCTTAATAATATAGAATTAAGAGAGACTGAATTAATTAAAAATGAAGAGAGGAAGATTAGATTATACTTTCAATAATAACAAATATTTCTAAAATCTGTGTCAATATTTATAAATATAATCTTTATAAAGAGTATAATAAATAAAAAAAATAAAATAAATTAAAAAAATTATAAAGATCAGCTTAGTAAAGTTATTAGTAATTAATATAATTTAACCATCAACTAGTTCTTGAACTTTATCTATATTATAGTTTTTAAAAAGAATAGAAAGAAAAGATTTTATGTTAATTATAAAAAGATAAATATAATTATTTGAAAAGATATATATCTATTACTAAAAATTAATAAAATAATGAATTTACTTAGAAATACTTATTGATTTTTATCTATAAATTTAATTTCTAGATATTGACAAATTGAAATGAAAGAAAAAAATAAAATTAAAATTGCTTTTATCTTTAGAGAAGAACTTTTTGAATTTAATATTATATTCTTTGGATTAGATAATACTCTAGTAACTTTTTAATGAGCTATAGATACTATATTAGATGAATATAACTGAAATTTTGCTAATATATATATTAATAATCTGAATATATTCTCTGAAAATTTTAAAAAATACTTAAATCATCTTAATAAAGTATTTTGCAAAATTTATAATACTAATTTAAAGCTTAATTCAGAAAAATATAACTTTTGCAAAAGAAAATTACCATTTTTTGAATATATAATAACTAAAGAAGAAATTTCTTCTGATCCATTAACTATTTAAAAGATAAAAAACTTTTCTTAATCAAAAACTATTAAAGAACTAAGATTATTTCTTGAATTAACTGGATACTACAGAAAATTTTTAAAAAGATTTTCTCAAATTACTACTTTTTATTTAAACTTCTTTAAAATAAAAAACTATTTATTTAGATTGTAGAATAAGAATAAGCTTTCCAATAAATTAAATAATAACTTATAATTATATTTATTTTAATTTATTCTGACTTTATAAAAAAATTCTATCTTTATATTAATATCTCAGACTCAGAACTTGAAGCTGTTCTATCTCAGAAAAATAAAGATAGAAGAGAACAAGTAGTTACTTATATAAGTATTATTTTAAAACCAAATAAATAAAAATATAGAGTAACTAAAAAAGAAATATTAATAGTAATATGAGTTATTAAATAATTTTATTATTATTTATCTGGAATAGTATTTGAAATAATTACTAATTATAATATATTAAAATAGTTATTTAAAAATTAATAAAGCCATTTTGCTAAAGTAAACTAATTAATCATATCTCTTATAAAATATATTATTATGTCAAATTGATAAGTGAATTTTCATCTTAATAATATAGATTTAAGAGAAACTGAAATAATTAAAGAATAGAAAGAATAGAATTAAACTATATTTTCAATAATAATAAAGATTTTTAAGACTTGTATCAATATCTATAAATATTATCTTTATAAAGAATAAAATAAATAAAGAAAAAATAAAATAAATCAAAAAAATTATAAAGATCAACTTAGTAAAGTTATTAGTAATTAATATAATTCAAGATTTGAAATAATTAAATAGTAAATTTACTATTAATTAAAGAAGATTATGACTAAAAAAAGATAAAAACTAAAGTATAAAAACTAAATAACTAAATAAAAAGAGTATAGCTTATTTATAGTAGAGATCTTTTACTTTCAAAAACAAAAAAAATAAATAAAATAAAAAGTATAGCTTATTTATATTAGAGATCTTCTATTCTTAAAATAATATCAAAAATTAATATAATATTATAATTCAAAAATCAAAATTAACTTTATATAGTCAAAGAAATAAAACTAAGTAAGAGAAGAATACTAATATAATTAAAAGAAAATCTTTCAAAAAAATTACTATTATTATGATAATAAGCTTTTTAATTATATTTTTCAAATAATTTAATTTAAAACTATTTATTTCAACCTGGAATAGCAAATTCTTTTATATATTTTTCAAATATATAAATTATTATATTATTACTAGCTAATATTATCTAAATATACATATGATAATTAAAATATTATAGTATAAATACTAATATTTAGAAATATAAATATTAAAGAATATTAAAAGATATTAAAGAATGTCAAAAAATATTGAAGGATATGAAAAGATATTAAAAGATATAAAAAGATATTAAAAAATATGAAAAGATATTTGTAATTAATATTTCAAATATAATTGTTCTATCAAAATTAAAAATAATTTTTTATTATACTATTCTACTATTTATATAAATATTATATTACAAGTAATTCAAAAATATAATTCTTGAATAAATATAAGATATAATATTTAAAAATAGAAATATAATATGAAATATAGTAATAAAGATAAATATATGATATAGAAATAGAGATATTTATAAAATAATCAAAAATTATAGAAAAATATAATTTTGTATAATCAAGAAAAGATTATGAAATTAAGAAATTTTATATTACTATAATAATATATGGTCTTTTTTCAGAAAATTTTTGCTTCTGCAAAAATTAATTAATAATCTTTAATAGTTCTTTCTTATTCAAGTAACATAGCTTAGTTGGTATAAATTCAAATTAATTATCAAATACTTTTTCTTCAGATTTGTAAATAAAAAAGATCTTTTGAGTAATATTATATAGTCTATTATATATACACTCTTCAAGAGTATTATTATAAACTATACTCTAGAAGATAGATTTTATCATAAATATAGTTTATAATAAGTTTTGAAGGTGAAGACTGAATTATTTATAAAGGTAAAGAGGATTATAATTATTCTAAAG
>CAJVPS010002427.1:0-12362 GCA_910591765.1 Ambispora leptoticha | reverse complement strand
TAAGTGACAAGAAATTGTCACTTGGTAGGGCTTGGGTGTTTCTAACCAGACGGTTAGGTGGGGAGAAGGATGATTGGCGGATTGGACGGAAAGGGATGGAAGGACGGTTATGTGAGAGAAGGATGGGTGGAGAATCGGGTGGAAAGGAATGGATGGGATACTATGGTGATTGCAAGTAACAAAATCAAAAACCACGCAAATCAAACATACCATGCAAACATGCAAGTCGACAAAAATCAAACATTCCATGCAAACATACAAGTCAACAAAGATCAAACATACCATGCAAACATGCAAGTCGACAAAAATCAAACATTCTATGCAAACATGCAAGTCAACAAAGATCAAACATACCATGCAAACATGCAAGTCGACAAAAATCAAACATACCAAACATATCATACAAACATGCAAGTCAACAAATCAAAGGATCATATACATCAAACATACCATGCAAACATACATTTCAACAAAATTAAGGAATATTTTAATTCATTAAATATTAATTCAAACAAATAAAACATTATTAAAAATAAGTATTAATTACTTAAACAAACATTTATTGCACTGAATTCATCGTGCATTTTTTTATATATATAAAATTAAAAATTTTGACTTGCATTAGATAGATCATGCAATCACCATAGAATGCGAAGGAGATATAGAGTTATATAAAAATCACTATAATTGTAATTATAATTTGTAGTAATACTATGTGTAATATTTAAATTTATTTTAATAAATAAAAATGAAAAAGCATTTTAAATAAATTTTAGTGAGAAGTGTTAAGCTGTGTGTCTGAATCTAGCATTAATTGCTTTGAATGCCATATAGCACATATAATGAGTAATAAAGTAGAGCTTGCTTAGTTACAAGTTGTGTGATGTTTGAATATAATATATTCTTGGTTTCATTATTAAAATGGCATAGGAACTCGAGAAGGCAAGAAGAAGCAGAATAATCTTAGTGCGAGTTTAAGTTCTTGTTTTACAGATTTATTAATTTTCTCATTCTTCAAAAGGGCATGGTGTGCCAGTAGAAACAATATAATGTAATGAACAATGAGGGGAACTTCTATCATTTTTCAAACTCAGAAAAATATTAATACGCCATATACAGAATCTAATAATAAAAATATCCATTGTTTATTATTTATTTATTTATTTTTTTTGCTTCTCAGCCTCAATAAAAACTTTGACTAAATTAACTGCTTCATACCATGTATTTTTAACATTAGTAATAGAATATTGTGAACTAAACACTCATTTTTATAAATTCATTGCAATCATGAGTGTTCAGTTCCATCTTTGAGTTCACTTTATAATTTACACTTAAACAATAATAAAAGATGTACAAACTATAATAAATAACAACCACTTGTAGTGTTAATGTAATAGAATCGATCATCTATCAAGCATATACAAATAAAATTATTTAGATGGAACTATTTAGACCAAGAACAGCTGCTAAACTGACAAAGAGGAGTTAGAAAGGTGACCACACCATCATACACATACCCCTCGTCAACAATACCACCACAGAAAATCCTCTTAGAATTATCCAATTGCATGAAAATACATCGATGTTACCAATAACACAAATAACGCCAGTTTTAATGGAAATTGAGGAAATAACTAAAACATCAACACAAATAACACTTATTTCAATGGACACTAAAGAAATAGCTGCACCATCAACAGCAGCCGAGTGCTGCCACAGCCAAACACGCACGAATATCACCGATTAATCCGTCGACAACGAATCGATGTTATCCTTCATGAATTCGAGAACCTTGCTAAAATGTTAGATGGAGTAGCTAGTAGTCATTTTCCAAAAATACGGTATATGTTTATCCTGTTTTCGATCCAAATGAACTAACATTGCATGAATCAGCAATCTGGCGTTTAATTCCCGAATTACTTCTTCGCTGCAGATTTTTTTAATTCGTCATTGGTTGGAGCATTTTGTTAAGCAAAGAGAAGGACGAAGAAGTGAATGATTTTGAGAGCGAAATCGATGATGTCTATGATGAGGAACAAGACAGCGAATTAGGCACCGATCTGGATGACGAGCAAGACAATGAAAGCGACTGAAATCAGTGCCTTTATATTCATATGACAAAAATTGAACTTACTAAAAAAAAATTTATTTTCAATTGTACTGGGTGTCAAGGAATATGGGGGGAACATATGTTATTTGATGATGGATGCTTTTTACTGGATACTTTATTTTCATTTTATTATTATAAACTTATTATTTCAATGTTTTAGCAAATACCATCTAAGCACAACAATATACGAGGCACAGCAATCAAAACATGACATTCCGAAGAGCAACGACAATAAGTGAAGCACAACAATAACAATACGCGAAACATAGCAAATAATCAAAGCACAATGACAAGCACGCGTCTTCCTCTCCCCCCCCCCCTTCGCGAATATAATTTGTTGAACATGACTGCCAAAGAAATCGAATCTAATTGCCAACCTCGACAAAGTTTATGATACGGATCTTCAAGAAGTTTCTTCGACAGCGATCAAAGTATATGCATGATGCTCCGAAATACGACATTACGCGAAACACAGCGATCCTGAAATAGGGTAAATGGATTAATTTTTTGTACAGCATTCCGAATTATATAATTTTCAATCTCATATACAAAGCACAACATTTCGAAATACGAAACACAGCGATCATGGAATATAAATAATAATATAAATAAGAATGAATTAAAAAAATAATAAAATATTAATTAAAAATATTAATAATCTAAATTAATAATATAGATACATATAGTAATTATTTGCATAATAATATGATAAATCTAATTAATTAAATATATAAATAATTATTTGTGTATCTAATATGAAATTAATCTTCAAAAAAAATAATACAGAAGTCTAATCTATTATATAGATAGTGCAAAATAAAGATCTAAACTAAAAGAAGATAACCTAATCAAAATTATTACATATTATCACTTAAAGTATAATATTCTTATTATATTTAAATATGTGATTTTTCAAAAATATTTATCTTTTTTATTATATTTTTCAAGTTTTCAAGAGATTCTCAAGTAGCATCATAGAAATCATTTAACAAGATATTAGAATTTTCAATAATAAATTCTTTTGTCAAAAATATTTTTTAATTTTATACTCTTTTTTATTATTAGAAATAATGATAACTGATAATAATTGATATTTATTATACTTATTATCTGATTTATACTTTTTTAAAAAAGAAATATAAAATATTAGATATACTTTCATATTATTTGATAGTTATAGTTTATAAGTAACAGAAAATATTTTAATAATAATCTTAAATAATCTAATAAATTTTGATATAAGTTTCAATTATTCTTTATTTATTTATAAAGTTATCTATATTATGAGTAAAAGAAAAGAACTTTATCTTTAAGATTAAATTTTTCAAATCTTTTGTATTTTAACTATCTTTTAATAATAAATCTTTGGTAATTTTTATCATAATATTCTAATATTTCATGAAATCTTATAATACTACAATATTATTTTATGATAATAAAATATTAATTAATATATGAGATATTTGTTCACAATTAAGTTCAAAGAATATATGATCAGTAGAAGTATTCTTACTATTATTATAGATGAATTTAGCTATAGCTAGATTTTTATCCTATTTATTTTGTTAATATATTATATATATTCTGAATATTTCTTTTAAGATTCTATTTAATCTTTCTATTTAGCTATCTAATTATAAATAGAAAATTATTGATATAGCTAATTTTATACTTAATTATTCAAAAAGTAATTTTTAGAATTTACTTATAAATTTTACATCTCTATCTGATATTATAATTATAGTTAAGTTATTTAATTTGAAGATATTTTTAAAGAATATCTTGACTATATAAGATATAATTACTATTATAATAATAAATATAAAGTATTCTCTTTTTGATAATTTATTTATAAATATAATTATTATATTATATTTAAATTTTATAATAAGTAATTAAATTATAAAGTTTATAATAATATATTTTTATCTCTTTTCTGAAATAATAAGAAACTGAAATAATTTTGAAGGGAGAAATCTATCAGAAAATACTTACTCATCAACCTTTTAGAATGATTATCTTTTTGACTTATGGATTATTCATTTATGATAATATAAGACAAGAGACTAATATTATACTCTTGAATTTACTTATACAATCTGAATTTATTAAAAATATTAAAGTTAATAATACTTTTCTCTTAGATACTCAAATAACTATTGAATCACTTGAAGTATCTGTTGAACTCATTAATATAACCATTAACTTGTACTTTGACTAGTTAAATATCTTTATTATTACTTCTTAAAGATGAATTTAAAGTTAATATTAGATAAAAAGATAATAAAGAAGAATTAGAATTTGTAAGTTCTAATAGTTCAACAATTTCTAAAAAATAACTTGAAATATTTATATTTATATTAGAAGATGTTAAATTTATTTTGGAAAAAGACTAGTCAAATTAACTCAAAAAAGTCATATTATTAACCTATAATAATTTTTTAGATAATAATAATTAAATAATATTATAATAGTATAAACTTAAATATATACTTTTGATTAAATTTCAGAAGTATTCAAGAGATATATCAGAAATCAAAAAGAATATTGAAGATACTCTTGAAAAATATATAAATAATAAATTATATAATATTACTCATAAAGTATTTTTCATCTATAATTCTGAGAAAGAAATATTTAATAATAAATTTGAGTTTATATTAATTAAGATACATCATTTAAATAAGAAAGAATTATTAAAAATTATTAATTAATTTTTGCAGGAGCAAAAATTTTTTGAAGAAGAATCATATATTATTATAGTAATATAAAATTTCTTAATTTCTTAATCTTTTCTTAATTATACAAAATCATATATTTTTATTATTTTTATTTATTTTATAAATATCTCTTATTTTCATATCATATATTATTATATTTATTATCACATTTCTATTTTTAGATATTATATTTTATTTATATTCAAGATCTATATTTTTATTATTACTTGTAATATGATATTCATATATATAGTAGAATAATATAGTAAAAGATTATTTTTAATTTTAATAGAATAGTTATATTTGAATAATAATTACAAATATCTTTCTATATTTTTCAATATCTTTCTATATTTTTCAATATTTTTTTATATCTTTTAATAACTTTCTATATCTTTTAATATCTTTTCATATCTTTTAATATTTTTTTATATACTCTGATATTCTTCAATATTTTTTAACATCTTTCAACATTGATATAATATATTTCTAATTATTTATATTATAATACTTTAATTATTTTTTGTATATTAGATAGTATTAGCTAGTAATACTATAATAATTTATGTATCTGAAAAATATATAAAAGGATCTGCTCTTCTAGTATGAAATAAATAGTTTTGAATTGAATTATTTGGAAAATATAATTTTAAAAGATTACTTTTTCTAATTATATTAGTATCCTTTCTTTATTTCTTTGACTATATAAAGTTAATTTTGATTTTGGATTATAATATTATATTAATTTTTAATTTATTTAATATTATTTTGAAAGTAAAAGATTTCTATTATAAATAAGTTATACTTTTTATTTTATTATTTTGAGAGTAAAAGATCTCTACTATAAATAAGCTATATCTTTTTATTTTTATTTAGGTATTTAATTTTCATATTTTAGTTTTTTTATCTTTTAATAGTTATAGTCTTCTTTGATTAATAATAGCTTACTATTTAATTATTATAAATCTTGAATTATATTAATTACTAGTGGCTTTACTAAGTTAATCTTTATAATTTTTTTGATTTATTTATTTATTTATTATACTCTTTATTAAGATAATTTTTGTAGATATTGATACAAATCTTAGAAACTTTTATCATTATTAAAAGTTATAGTTTAATTCCCCTCTTTTTGCTCTTTAATTATTTCAATTTCTCTTAATTCTATATTATTAAAATAAATTTAAGTAAAAATTCACTTATCAATTCATCATAATAATATAATTAAGTAATTATTTAATATGATACAAGATTATACTAATCTCTAAATTAATAATAATATAATTTAAATTATAGAATTATATATTATAGTATAAAAACTAGATATAAAAATTAGTCTATATTATAAATAATAATTCAAAGAATTCTCTTTTATATAATTTATTTAAAAAATATATTAATCTAGAATTTTTATAATTTTATTTAGTTATAATATATATTTATTTAATCTAATATAATTATCTTATATTATATTTATTTGTAAAATAATATTTTATTATAAATATCTTCTTTATTTTATTTAATAATAGAATTTGCTTAAAATTTTTTATTCTAACTCTTTTAAAATGCTAGCAATCTGCAAATTAAGAGTAAAAATTATCTTGAATAATATTATCTTAAAGATAACTATTATAATATTATTTAATAGAAGTATTAATTATAATATACTATTACAGGTGGATTAAAGTTTTGTGAATTTGGAGAAATTTGTATATCATGACTATGAATAGGAGAGGACAATTAAACTAATTTTATCAGTTGATCTAAATTCTGTATCAATATCTTCAGATATTATTTAATATAGTTATTTTAAAGATAATTATGAGACAGAGTAAAGAAGAATTTATGTATTAATTATTAACTAATCTATTTTTTTTTATTCTTATACTTTTTCTAGTTAAAAGTTTTAAACTTGAATCAATCAAATCATTCAATTAATAATACATTTCATCTTTTTTGAACTAAAGAATCTAATTAATTTGTCATTTTTTTTAGTAGAAAGAATCTAACTAACATATTATCTTTTCTGATAAAAAGAATCTAATTAATATATTATCTTTTCTAGTAGAAAGAATCTAATCAATATGTTATCTTTTCTGATAGAAAGAATCTAACCAACATATTAGAATTACAATTCTAATAAAGTAATTTTTATAAGTATTTCTCTTGAAGAAAAGATTATATACATAATTTTATTTTATTTTATTTTTTTTTCTTTTCTTTTCTGTCTTTTTAAAGATCTGAGAGATATTTATTTTATATATTTTTATTATCTTTTGTTATATTAAAAGTGATATTATTCTAATTCTATATAATTTCTTTATTATATTATTATATTAATAGATTAAATAATAGTAAAAGATAACTAAAAGAAGAAGTAACATAATTTATTATACTAAAGAATATGAATAATTATGTTAAATGATTATGCTAAAATATACTGAAAGATTATTATAATATATATTATTAACAGATAATACATTATGATCTATAGTATTAATAATGTATACTAGTAAATAAAAAAAATAGGAGATGTAATATAATTTTATATGCTAAAGAATACTAAAAAAAAGAGATATGGTTATAGTTATAAATATGATGCTGGATAATGCTAAATAATAAGAAATCAGAAAGTATGTAATATTATAATCAGAATAATTTTCTTCATGATTTCCAGAATTATTAATTTTAATGAAATAATTATAATATTTATCTCTTTTATGAAATTAAGCTTTATTAAAATCATTATAATTACTAACTAAGTTTCTTTATTTATTTTAGTTAGAGCTAGAATATACTATTAGATATTAAGAATAGTTGTTCACTAATTTTATCTGAATTACTATGTTAAAATAGTCAGAAAGTACATTTTTTAATTTTTCAGTGACAATTAATCATAATAATATTATTCTGCTGCTTGATTCTCTTTTTAAGAATATAAAGTTATCACTTATGTCATAATAATATATTATGAATTAGTTTGTCAAGATAATAATATTATTGTAGTTAAAGAGCTTTCATTCCTTCAGGTTGAGTGAGAGTTATGATAGCTAGTTTAATCTTTTTCTTTCATGTAAGTGTGATAAACTCAAGATATTCTTGAATTCCAAATATTATTAATTCAGAGTTATTGATATCAGTTTTAATCACTTTATCATGGATTATTGCTTTTGATCTTAATTTGGTCAGAGTTGTATTATTTATTAATAGATTGAGATTAATGACTTATATCTGTTCTTTTTGATAAGAAGTAGTTGGTCTTTTATAAAATTAATAGTGTTATTAAAATTATATTTTTATAATAGCTAAGCAAGTTACAAAATAGAAGCTATGACTTCTTTATTTAGTCAGATATTATTACTTATTATTTTGTTTTTTCTTTGGAATGATAAAGAGATAAAAAGTGAAGATATTTAAATAATATTTGTTCTATATGATTATTAGTTAATATTATACTAGTACATTATATTAATTATTCTATAATTAAGATATTAATATATATTTCAGAGAATTTTGTTTTTTATAATATTATTTGAGCTATATACTATTAAAGAATTTCTTGATTATTTGATCATATTGATTTTATAGCTTATAAATATTATTATTATATATCTCATAAATATAATATCACTTATTACTCTATTAGACTTTGAACTTATCTTTTTTTAGTATGTGTTATATTATGTTATAGATTAATACTTTTTTACTAATATCAAATATTGATGTTTATCAAATTTTCTGATTATACTATTTTTTCATTTTTTTATTATACTTTCTGTATATTATCCAAGTAATTTAAATTTAATCAAATAAGTGATATATAATAGTAAAGATTTAGTTTTTCATAATTTCTTCTATATTTTTAATACTTATTGTAAGAATTCTATATTGCAGTTTAATAGGTAATCTTGTTTCATATCTATATATCAAGAATAATAGTTTGTATTTTATACTAATATTTCTCAATATTCTATAGATGAACAAAGTAGCAGAAATATACACATCTCATTTAGTATTTAATTTAATATAATATTTCTGTAATATTAAATAAAGAATTCAATTATAATATTTGATAATATTATTTATTTATAGATGATACAGAAAGAAGAACTTATACTATATATTGAACTGTTTGATAAGTAATTTTATGATAGAGATGATAAATTTGAATCTGTTATTTAACTGAATTTCTTTAGAATAACTATGCTGGTAAATTATGTTTTTGAAAATGAATATCATAATATTACTAGCTTTCTTGTCAGGTATTACTTAAGCTTCTGATTATTTTGTAAGATAGTTAATGGTCATAATAATATATTAATTTCCATTTACTATTAGCTTATAAGATTCAATCAGATTAATCATGATTCAGTTAAATGACATCCTAATTTTAATAGATAAAAAAGATTATTTGGTTTTTTATCTATCAGTTTATTGACAGATCTGATATAACTTTATAAAATTATAGATATCACTTTTCATACTATCATATTTTACCACATAAAGTATCTGGAGTAGTATCAAACTCATCATGTTATATATCTGGATACATATCACAGTTATAGTATTGGTAATATATAACAGACCTGGATACATAATAAAATTTGAATACAGACTCTCTATATAATATACCTTCTTAACATAATGTATCACATGAAAAAAAGTTAATGATAATTTATTTTATTCTCACTATTAAATCTTATAAAAATACACAGATGTAAGTGAAAAAAAAATTGTCTAACATGTGAGAAACAAAGATAGAATTATTATGGGATCTTTATTGGTCTATAGCTCTTATTTAATAAAAAGAAAAAATAGATAGAAAATACAAGATATTAGAAGAAAGGTAAAAAAAAATCTATGAATTACTTTATTAAATTTTAGTTCCACGTATTTTGATAATTAATATACATCTGCTTATAATAATTATCACTATCATCCTTTTCATTCTCTTCTTGATAAACTCTATTTAAATTAAAAGATTCATCAATATCTCTTTCTTGAGAATTTTCTTCATTTTCATTTTCATTATTTAAAAACTCATCCTCTTGATAACTCTCTTCACTCTCATTACTTACATTACTAGAATTCACTTCAATATTATTTTCTTCTTCTTGATCATTATAAAATATATGACTGCTACCAGTTCTTTGACTTACTTGATCATAATCAAAAATCAAATTATCTTCTAAATTATCTCATGTATTTGAAATTTCATAATACTTAAAAGATTTATGAATAAGCCTAGGATCAACTCTATCTCATGTTATTTTAATCCACTCAGCCATAGTATTGTAAACAGGATGTTGGATTTGTTTAGTAGGAGTCATTTTCTTAATTTCTTCTGTCATCTAATCATTATATTAGTGATGCACCTACAAAAAAGTGATTAAAATTAAGCATTTAATAAAAAAATTATAAAAAATAACTTATTTTTGATTTGAATGATTTATTAATAGAAATATCTAATAATTATAACTTTGAAGTTAATCTATCAAGAATTACTATCATATTAGTCTTTCTCTTTTCAAATCTTTATTTAACAGAATCAGTCAAGTAATCTTGAAATAAATTCAATATAAATAAAGATTATAAATCAGATGATAGAGAATAATAAGTCTAAATATTTTGAATCTACCAAATTATTTCTTCTTCATTCATATAATCTTGTTAATTAATATGAATAAAAACTCTATTCAGAAATATTTGACATAAAATATTGACAAGTTTAAAAATGATCATAAGTAATAATTTTGTATCATCTGCCATATAGACAAGTATAATTATAAAATTTAATTTTTCATGTCCTGTGATGCAGATATTAATTATTTTTGCTTCTGTTTCTTTAATTATTATAGTATTTGAAAGATTAAATATCAATAATATTTTATCCATATTACTGATCAATATTATTGAATAATTATATTGAATATGATAATATAAAACAAAACTCAAAAAGTTTTGTTTTAACACTTCTAAATTTTCAGGTAATTTTTGAATGATAGTAGTATGTCATTAGTTATTGAGATTATATTATTTCATGAATTTATCAATCTATTATTTACTTCATTTATATTTATGTATATTTAGATAAAGATTGATAAAATATTACTTTATTACTAATGCTTTAGCTTTTATATATACTATATGATAAGTTACTACTTTTTGTTATTTTCTTAATATTTTTATCTATTAAACAAGTTCAGTTTCAATTACTAGATATCTTGATTTTGTTATATTATTAAGATATTTGATATGTGGTCTAGCTTTCATTAGTATATTATGATTATTACATCAGTCTCAAATTTACTTGGATTGAATATCAAATTCTTGAGTAGTATTTTGGATATTAGTATTTGAATACTGGTTAAGATAGATAAGAATTACTAATTTTTCATGTGTATATTATGTTTATTTTTTTTTAGTAATAATAATTATACATTTGGAATTAAGTACTCTTCATATCATTTTGTTAAAAATTTATGTGTTCAAAATTTTTGTGTTCTAATCAATATGCATTCTGTAATTTGTCATACAGAAAATATATCTGTTTAATATATCTTCTATATAAAAGATTTTCTATTTAATATATTCACTATATAAGAGACTCACTATTTAATAACTTTTTATATAAGAAATCTATTATTTAATATATCCATCTTTTTATAATGTACCTCCAGATACAAATTAACTTTTTTGTATTCCAGGTGTAATGTATCCTGGATACTTTATGTAATAAAATATAGTATCCTGGATACTTTATGTAATAAAATATAGTAGTTTATTAGTAATAAGTAGTGATATATTAATAAGTTTCTTCATATATGAAGTGTTCTAAAAGTAAGTTTTCATAAATATAAGTCATAATAACTTCTATTTTTGTATTTTTTAGGACTTGTAGAGGACTACTAATTCTTTTTTTCTATTAATTTTATATAATAATCCTTCTTATATTATATAATATTTTACTTGATTCATAATTTATTGTTATTATTTCTTTATATATCCTATAGGATAGTATTACAAACTATACTCTGAAAGATAGATTTTATCACAAATATAGTTTATAATAAGTTTTGAGAGCAAAGACTGAATTATTTATAAAGATTAAAGGGATAACAATTATTCTAAAAATTTTCTAGTACTAATACTTATGAGTATTGTATTAACACAAGGTAAAAATGAAATAAAACAAAAATATAAAAATAAAGTTGTGATCACAAAAACTAAACTAAGAGTAAGATATCTAAAACTAAATAATAAATACTATAACTAAAATAAAAGATTTAGTATGCTGACTAAACTCTTTAACAGTATCTTTTTAACTGTTAGACAAACAAAGGGTATATACCAAAATAAAATAAAGCTTTTATATATGGAAAAGCTTACAAAAATCTTCTTAATCAAATAAAATATACTTGGCTTATTTTAAGTGAAGGATATCTACTACCTAAGTTTTTTAGGCAAGAAAAACTTATAAATAATCAGAATATAATCTATTACAATAGAAGAGATAAATAAAAGTAAATTAT
>CAJVPS010002426.1:0-12362 GCA_910591765.1 Ambispora leptoticha | reverse complement strand
AGGAGATAAGATAAATGAAAAATCTTTTTTTTATTTAAAAGCTCTGATTTCATACAACAAGATTAGTATATGATATATTCACCCTCAGTCTTAATTAAAGCTTCTATATGCTTTCTTACACTTGAGACTAATCAGGCCACATATTTTTTAGGTAAATGGCACCATTCTTTTTGCAATTCCCCCTTCAAACCCTTAACAGTTCTAATTTTTTTTGTCAGGTTATTTTTCATGAGCCTCTAGACATTTTCAATCAGGTTTTGATCAGGAAACATCAATGGCCATGGGAGAACTTTTACATCTATTTTCATCTTTCACATCTTTACAATTTTTGAATGATGCTTGGGATCATTATCTTCTTGAAGGATCCACTGATTATTTTCCTGACCAAAAAGTTCATCAGCAGAAGGCAGAAGACCCATTTCATATATATTTAGCAGGTAATTGGCATTGAGATTCCTCACAAAGCAAACCAGCTTGCCAAAGCTCACAAATGAAAAACACCTCCATACATAGACCTTTAGAGGATGCTTCATGGAATGGCTTATCTTTCTCCTTCCAGAAAACTGCCAAGCCTATTTTATGTCTTAATTTAGATGAAAGGTACTTTCATCTGAAAAATCACCTTGTTCCAGTCAAAGTTCCTATGTTTTTTCACCCATTCCAGCCATTTTTGCTAATATTTCTCTGTGAGAAGGGATTGTGAAAGCTTGCTCATGTATTTGCCTTTCTCTTCATGAAGACAACATTGTACAGTGTGTATACTAATATTAATATTTTGCTTAATCATCTCCTTTCAAATTCTTGGGCCATTATATCAATTTTTTTGCAAACTCCACTATCCACTTGTCTTGTCATTGGGTGGTCACTCTTTGTCAGCCTGTCTTTGGTTTGTTACTCAAGTCTTGGTTTTCTCCCCACTTTGGATCCAATAACAGACTGTTTTTTCATCACAGCGAACTGTTTTAGCTGTCTCATGTATTGACAGCTTGGGACCTTTTGGGTGGGTGCGCAAAAAGATGATTTCATATCATTGACTTAAATTTAAAGGCATTTTTTTAGGTCTTTTTTTGAGTATAATGGAGCTTTCATTTTTATTAATGTATAACCCCCCAAAATGCAGATGTGATCTATATTTGGGCTAAACTACACGCATGCAAAATTATATTGCTATGCATGTGATTGTTTGGAAATTACGGGAGGGATACTTTTGACGGGCACTGTATATATGTATACAATATAATATTCTAATTCTGATTCTTGAGAAAGTATCTTATTGTTGCAATAATATCTTAAAGTGTATTATTCTTCCTAAAAGTTTTAGCCTGCGTTGCAGAGCCTTAGAGCACTTAACCCTTATCGTGCTCAACAAATTATCCTTTGTCTGATAGAGTTTTGGCAGCGCATAAAAGAGCAAAGAAGAAAAATCTTGTTAGTATCGATGAAGCACTGTTGCATTGGACACCACCCCCCCCATTTCACCCAGACAGAGTCAATTGAAATACACGTATTAAGGAAAAAAAGATACTCATATTCGAGAGGACTGTAGTTTTTCGGTTTATATTAAATATTAATCCTTTCGATTATTCAAACAATGCAATTATCGTGTGTATATTTGATCAACTTGTCCAATTATATGCGGCATCTTCCAATAACGTGTGTCTATACTATATTTTTTCGGAATGTGGTGAAACCGTGTATAACCGGCTTAATGTATAGTGATCAGAATCATATATATAGAGATATGGCAAACATAAATCAAATCAAAATCTTACAATTTGACAATTAAATAAAAAACGAAATTTGATAGCTCATATCACATTTGCTCCGAGTTAAATATAATAACAAAAAACGGAACACATACACCCGTCACTTGTTATTACGCTCAGACAGAACCAACCAGCACCAGTAAGTAGTATTAAAAAAATAAAAAACCACAGGTAAATCAACGACCTTGTTTTTGTTGAAATCACAGAGCTGTCCAGTCCTTATTCGTCACCTTGCCCTATATGGTGGTAGTTTGTAGTGAATAACTACTACGCAACTACTTAATAGTCGGCTTTGCTTGCACAGACCTTCTTATTACTCTTTCTTTTCGCCGCTCTTTCTCCCCGTCGTTGTATATGAGTTTTCATTTTCTCAACGAAGAAAAGAGTTAGCCTCTTAATTTTCTCTTTACGTTAGTGTTTTACCCTTTTATTTTATATTTTATTTTTAATTAAATAGTTAATTAAATAGCTAAATAATATTTTTTCCTTTTCTAAAAATCGCCCTTTATATATTTATTAACGTACAATAATTCTTTATATATTATTTTCAAAATAGCTGGGCTTTATACTATTCTTCCGTACTGGAGGGAGTATAGAATTTGACTACCTATTACACCAACTACACACCTATTCCAACTTTAAAATAATTATATTCCTGTAATGCCTGGTGCGATCTCTCAGACAGCTTATAACGGGTTGTCCGCCTATCTTCGGACAGCGGTATCGCCAGAATTTTTTCCGAATCCACGTCCGCCACAACACAATTATCAGAACCTGGCAGCTCATCTTTTGAACCAACTTCAACAGGCTGCTGCTATTCAGCAACGGTATCCCATGAACATGCCTGTAGTTTATGCTTCATCCGTTGTTGGGTCCCAGGTCAACAATAATAATAAAAATGAAGCAGCAAGCAAACCAACATCAATCTTCTGTTAATAACCATCATAATTCCCCGAGCACTTTGAGGTTGGCCGAGTTCGCTTCGAATATGATTTACCAAATGTGGCATTTTAAAAGACCTTCCTCTGCCTTGGCTAGTCAGTATGGCGTTACACCTGCATCAAATCCTAATAATATCTCATCAACTGCGAGTCCTCAGTTTAAAAATTTCTGTAATCATGTACGTCACTTTATCAGATAGCAAGATCACAATCATCAAAAATCATTCACCTTTATTTTACTATTTGATGTTATTTAGGTTCTTCAACTGACTCAGCTCTCAGAATCTGTTGTTTTTTTGTCACTTAAATATGTCCAAAAATTGGTGAAAAATGTAACAATGTCTATTGGGAATAAGGAATCAGAATATTATTTATTCACCGTTGCATTGATGTTGACTAGTAAGTTTCTTGACGATAATACATTTACGAACCAAACCTGGTCAGAAGTGACAAACATTAGTGTCAAGGAACTTAACATTATGGAGTTGGAATTTCTCGATAATTTGGATTTTAAGTTATTCGTGAACGATACAGAATACAAGCACTGGTTACAATGCCTTAATGAGTATATGCAAAAGCAGCATCAACAGTCGCTTCATCAAAGGAATAAATCTGCTTCGGATGCTTCTTTGAAAAGTGCTGCGTCGACTGCCATCGCTGCTGAAGCTCAGCAACAATATCAACAACAATCTTGGACTCAAAGATCAAATACTTTACAACAGTCTTATAAGTATTTGCTGATGTCTATGCCAGAGCCATACCAAGTTACACCAATCTCGATTGTTCATCGTCGCCAGCCAAAAACGCAAACCACTACCACCACTAGCTCAAATGTAATCCAACCATCCCACACTCAGTCACACTACGGATCTGTTCAAGCTCAGCAAGGCTTGAACATAGTAAATGAAATCGGTGGCTTTGCCTTCCCTTTTCTTGGATCTCGTAATAACAACACCAATAACAGTAATAATCTGCTAAAAAGGTAGAAGAAGGTATCGCTGCTAATTCTGGCAGATCTTTTGGTTCGGCCCCTGTTATAATTGCTCCCCCTGGTTTTGGTATTGTTGATGAGTTTGGTGCTCCAATTGTATTTCTTAAATCTTCATTACGTCGAACACATCCATCGATAGGAGCCGGAATAGATTATAGCAACACAGGTACTAGGATTGGTAATGCTGCTGCTGCTGCTGGAACGACTAAAAGTTGCTGTAAATGCTGAGATAAGCGCCGCTAATATCAATTCGACGGCAGGAGTGGTTATTTTTCGCGTGTAGTTGGCGGAGTTGGAATGACCTAATATTTGGTCTGTCTGTCTAATCTGAAAGAATCAAAATAATAAATTTATATCTAGAAGGGAAAGAAATGAGGAGGAAAGTATTTGAAAATAAAGAATTTTACTTTTTTGGAGGAATAGGATATATTTTTGCAATATCGAGAAATTCTTTGATACATCTTTGCAATAATACAACAAATTAAAACAATAACAATAACTTGTGACAAGGATAAAAAAATGATTTTACATGTAAATAGGATCATCCCGTGTAATATTGTTTCTTTTATAGGATCTACATACATGTATGTTATAAATCATCTGTATTAAAAAAGTGTCTCTTTCTTTCAGTGCGAATCATAACAAAAATTTCAAAAACTGACATATGTACATCTTTTATAAGCTACTTCTATATTAGGCATTGAATGTTTATCAAAACTTTCATACCACTGGTCATAATGATAATCATTTAATGATCAACAAAATTGAATCATCGATTTAGAATGCAATATTTCAATTTTTATATAAGAGCAAAGAGGACTGTAGGTTTTATGAATTTAATAATAATTAATGGTATGATCTGTTATTCCTTATCGTTAATTTAAATTTTACTCAGATTAATCAATATGCCGAAATCACCAGGTGACAATAGCAATTATCGTGATATTCCAATATATAAAAATACATCGGTTTCTCACGCATCTTCCAATAACATGTGTCTATGCTATATTTTTCGGAGTGTGGTAAAACCGTGTATAATAAACCTATCATCACCTCATAAAAATAATTAATGTATGTGTTTGTAATCAAACATACTTTGACTTTTTTTTGTCATCGAAAACAAATATCAAATCGATATATCGATATTCGGGGGGCCGGCTTAATGCATGGCGATCAGAATCTCAGAATCATAAAGCTTTCGTGTCGTGATTTACATTTTTTCGCGCCAATCAACAATGAAAAAACATATATATAGAGGTGGCAAGCATAAATCAAATTAAATCAAATCAAAATCTTACGAATTTTTGATAGCACATATCACATTTGCTCCAATTCAAATAATAAAATATATACGATCTATCTAGCCTATGTTATGTTGATTTTGGTTGCACAACAGCACTATAACTAAAAAAACACCCGTCGCTCAAGGAAATTTATTATTATCGCTCAGACAGGACTAACCAGCACCCAACCAATCAAAAGCGAAGGTACCTATACAAAAAAAATACCATTACTTGCCCTTGTAGTGCTAGTTTGTAGTGAATATTACTATGTAATTACTTATAGTCGGTTCTGCTTTGCACAGACCTTATTACTTTCTCTTCGCCACGTCGTTGTATACTAGTGCTTTCATCTTTCTCATCGAAGAAACGAGTTAACCTCTTCTTTATTTTCTTTCTCGTCTCTTTACGTTAGTGTTCCTCTTTTTACTTTTATTTTATTTTTAATTAAATAATTAAATAATTAAATAAATCGCTAAATAATACTTTTTTCCTCTTCTATCAAAATCAGCCTTTATATATTTTATTAACGTACAATAATTCTCTATTATTTTCAAAATAGCTGGGCTTTATACTATTGTTCGATACTACCTATCACACCAACTACAAGCCTATTCCAATTTTAAATAATTATATTTCTGTAATGCCCGGCACGATCTCTAAGACAGCTTATGATGGGTTACCCGCCTATCTTTGGACAATAGTACCACCAGCATTGTTTTCGAATCCATCACCACCACAATACAATTATCAGGCCCTGACAGTTCATCATTTAAACAAACTTCAACAGGCTGCTGCTATTCAGCAACAGCATCTCATGAACATGCCTGTAGATTATATTTCATCTGTTGTTGGGCCCCAGGTCAACAATAATAATGATAATAATGAAACAGCAAGCAAACAACATCAGTATTCTGTTAATAACCACCATTCCTCAATCACTTTGAAGTTGGCCGAGTTCGCTTCGAATATAGTTTACCAGATGTGGCATTTTAAAAGATTTTCCTCCTTGGCTAGTCAGTATGGAGCTCCACCTGCATCGAATCCTAATAATATCTCGCCAACTGCGAGTCCACAGTTCAAAAATTTCTGTAATCATGTACGTCACTTTGTCAAATTGCAAGATCGTCATCATCAAAATGATTCACTTTTATTTTACTATTTGATGTTATTTAGGTTCTTCAACTGACTCAGCTCTCAGAATCGGTGGTTTTTTTGTCACTTAAATATGTTCAAAGATTGGTGAAAAATGGAACAATGTCTACTGGGAATAAGAGATCAGAATATCATTTATTCACCATTGCATTGATGTTAGCCAGCAAGTTTCTTGACGATAATACATTTACGAATCAAACCTGGTCAGAAGTTACAAATTTTAGTGTCAAGGAACTTAACATTATGGAGATGGAATTTCTCGATGATTTGGATTTCAAATTATTCGTGAGCGATATAGAATACATGCACTGGCTACAATGTCTTAATGAGTATATGCAAAAACAACATCAACAGTTGCTTCATCAAAGGAATAAATCCGCTTCGGATGCTTCCTTGAGAAATGTTTCGTCGACTGTCATCGCTGCTGAAGCTCAGCAACAAAGGCAACAGCAACAAGAACAACAACAATGTTGGGCTCAAAGACCAAATACATTGCAACAGTCATATAAGTATACTTTGATGCCATTGTCAGAACCACAAACCACTACCATCACTAGTGCAAATGTAATCCAACCGCCCCAACCTCCTATTGGATGTGCTCAGCCATTTGGGCTTACTTCGTCTGTGCGTGCTAAGCAAGCTTTTATTAATTCTTATTATGGTCCGAATCGTAACCATAATAATTCTAGCAATGGATCAACATCTCACTTGCAACCCGTCAAAAGACATAGCATGCTTGAGAATATAATTGATGAAGTGCATCAAAATCAATCACAACCACCACGTAATCAACAATCACTATCATCTTCAAATTTGAATCCTATTGGTCATCTTCTTCCGTCGGTTAAATCAAATTTTGGAGGAAACCATTCGACGACACAAGGGAATTATGTAAATATCGATTTAAATTCGAAAAAAAACGGACAGCAATTTCCATCCACGAAATACGCTCAGTCACACTACGGATCTGTTCAAGCTCAGCAAGGCTTGAACATAGTAAATGGAATCAGTGGCTTTGCCTTCCCTTTTCTTGGATCCTATTCTTTTTATTAATGCGTCGATGTTCCCTTTTTTTCTTTATTTCTCAACAGAATTTGAGATTTCTTTCCGCATAATTTTATACTACTATCTTCTATATTACTTACTAGTTAGTATTTTATATATATACACATATATAGCTTCCCGGCAGGGAGAATAAGTTAGAAAGATATTAAAAATAATGCGTGGTAGAAGGGAAAGGGTCGAGGAGAAATACGTAAATACCATCACCAAACGAGTTAAAAATAATTTTTATTTATTATCAAAACACACATTGATTTGTCTCCCAGTCCTTCGAGAGTATCCAATCATTTATATATACTTTACTATAAAATTCACGGGATCTATGTTTCGAAACAAAGAATAATAATAAACTCAAGTACCGTACTTGCCCCAAAATAAGCACGAGTTTTTGAGGGGTCGTGCTTATTTTCGGGCATATTTTTTTTGAATGACAAATGTACAGTACCTATAGAAAGTATCGCCCGATTTACGTGAATAACCATTTTTTAAAAATACATTTATCAAGTTTTCTCCCTTTTTTGATAATAAACATCACTTTATTTATCTTTTGCCACTTCGTCAACACTATAATTTCGTTAGGTTAAAAAATGGTGTCCACCTATACGCAGCTTAACGAAATTGAAAAAGGGGAAGATTTTGGCGTACATGGACACCGCAAATGCCGCTCAAATCGCAAAAATACTCGGACGCGACCCTACAACGGTACGCCACTTTCTAAACAAATATAAACGAACTAGAAAAGTGAAAATTACCACGTTCAGGAAGATTACCAGCCTTAAACAATCACGAAAAGGATTTACTTATACCTGAAGCTAGCAAAAAAATAAATCAGCTTAATTAATAAAATATAATATGTGCTTATTCTTAAAAAACCTATATCTGAACACTAAAGCCATTTGTGCTTATTTTCGGGGGTGCTTATTTTGGGGCAAATACGGTATTCTTATAAGAATAAAATAAAGTAAATTATTATAAACGACATAAAATGTAAATTTTAATATGAATTTTGTAAGAATCTTTATGTAACAAAGAAATAACATACGATACGACGAGTTTCTAATGATAATCAAATTCTTGGGAGCGCAAAGTAAGGTGAAATTTGTAGATTAAAGAGGGCAATGTTGATGCTGATATCATAAAGTAGGAATTTTTTGTAAGAATTTTGCGGAAATACAGTCAATTTTATAAGTAACTGACCCCTATTTTCTCGTCACACAATATAATAAAGCAAAAAAATCTTTTTTTATTTAAAAATATATGATTAATCCTGATCACTAACACAGAGTATAATCCACATGGGATTCAATTAATGCCATCACATGATTTTTCATACTGTTGACTAATTTTGTCGCTAAATCATTAGGTAGACGGTTCCATTCTTTGATCAATTACTCTTTAAACCCTTAAGAGTTCTAATTTTTTTTTGCAATATTTATTTTCATAATTCCCAGACATTTTTAATTGGATTTTGGTTGGATGACATCAATGGCCAGGAAAGAACTTGTATGTCATTTTCCTTCTTCCATTTATTTACAAGGTTTGAATGGTGTTTAGGATCATTATCCTCCTGCAAAATCCAATCTACATAATCCTCACCAAAAAGTATTTCAACAGAAGGCAGAAGATCCTTCTCATAAAGTGTAATCATAAAATTAGCATTTAGATTCCTCTAGAAATAAACTAACTTCCCAAAGCCTGAAGTTGAAAACCATTCTTATACATGAACTTTTAATAGATACCTTACAGAATGAAATACTTTTCTTTCACTAGAAAATATCCATATCTTTCTTTCTTGTTGATTTAGTTGAAAGATGCTTTCACCTGAAAAAATTGCTCAATTCCAATTAAAATTCTTATAATTTTTCATCCATTTATAGTCAGAATTTTTTATGTTTATTAGTAAGTAAGAGTTTGAAAAGTTAATTCATATATTTGACTCTAGTTTCATGTAAATATTACAAATTATAGATACACTTATATTAATATTATTCTTTATCATTTTCTATTATATTTCAAGAATAGTTATGATTTTTCTTTTTTTGTAAGCTCTTTAATTTTTTTATTTTGTTTAGAGTTATAATTTGTTTCTGTTCTAATTTTGGTATATTACTTAGATTCTTTATTTTATTTCACTTTTTGAGCATATTACTTACTATATCTTTAGCATAATTAATATACTTCATTATCACTTGAAGTTTAAGCTTTAAATCTTTAGAATAAGTATATAAAAAAACACTTTCATAGTACTTATATAAAGAAAGAGATATTTTTTATTATAGAAATTTATTAATTATCTATAACGTATATAGATTATATATTAATCTATAAAAAATATCATGATTAGTATTTGTAATATTCTTTGTATTTGAAAAATTTCATAACATATCATATAATTTTTAGAAAGTTATGGAAGATTAATTACTTATAAAATTGATTATAGTACTAAAAAGAATAGAAAAAAAAGATTTTGTATTGATTATAAAAAATTAAATATAATTAATAAAAAGATACATATTTATTATCTAGAATTAATAAAATAATAGATTTACTTGAAAATACTTATTAATTTTCATCTATAGTTTTAACCTCTGAATATTGGCAAATCAAAATGAAAGAAAAAGATAAATCTAAAATTGTTTTATCTTCAGAAAAGAACTCTTTGAATTTAATATTATACTTTTTGAATTATATAAAATCTCAATAACTTTTTAATATATAATAGATATTATACTAAAAGATTATAATTAGAATTTTATTAATATGTATATTGATAATCTAAATATATTCTCAAAAAATTTTGAAAAATTTTTGGATCATCTTAATAAAGTATTTTGCAGAATTTGAAATATCAATTTAAAACTCAATCTGAAAAAATATAATTTTTATAGAAGAGAATTATCTTTTCTTGAATATATAATAACTGAAGAAAGAATTTTATCTGACTTATTAACTATTCAAAAAATAAAAGATTTTTCTTAACTGAAAACTGTTAAAAAATTCAGATTATTTTTTAGCTTAGCTAGATATTATAAAAAATTTATAAAAGAATTTTCTTAAATTATTACTTCTTTATTTAAATTATTTTGAAATATAAAATTATTTATTTGAATTATAAAATAAGAAGAAATATTTTAATAAATTAAATAATATTTATAATTAAATATTTTAATTTACTCTAATTTTATAAAGAAATTCTATTTTTATACTGATATCTCAAACTTAGAACTTGAAGCTATTCTATCTCAAAAAGATAAAGATAGAAGAGAACAAGTAGTCACTTATACAAGTATTACTTTGAAATTAAATAAATAAAAATATAAAGTAACTGAAAAAGAAATATTAATAAAAATATAGACTATTAGACAATTTTGCTATTATATACTTAAAATTATATTTAAAATAATAACTAATCATAATATTTTGAGATAATTATTTAAAAATCAACAAAGTAATTCTACTAGAGTAAACTAATAGATCATATCTCTTATGAAATATATCTTTATTATTACTTATTGATCTGAAAGAAAGAATTAAAATACTAATACTTTATTTTAGATATATTTGAAAAATTATTAAATAACTTTTTTCTTCATAATAATAATATGTATTTAATAACTTATTATAACTTATAACTTATTATAATTTATAACAATATCTAGATAATAAAACATATTCTATAGAATTAATTCTTGAATAATAATACAGAATATATAATCAAGCAAAATATTTTTACAAATTAATAATATATTATATAAAATTAATAAAAAGAAAAGAACTAACTATATTTCTTAGAGTTATTAAAGAAAATAAAATGGAAGCTATTCTTATCAATTTATATTTAAACTCTTTATCTAGATATTTTGAATATAAAAAACTTATTAATAGATTGTAAATAAATATTGATAGAATAGTATAGAAATTAATATAAAAAATTATATGAAAATTTGTAAAATCTATTAGCAAACTAATAGAAGAATAATAAAATAATCTTTATATTCTATCAAAATTAAATAATCTTTTAATAGAATAATTATTGATCTAATTAAATCTAATAAAATAATAACAAATAGAAATTAATATATCATTATAATAATTGATTATTATAATAATTTTGATTGAATTATCTTTCTTTAGATTTCTTTTAGTTTAAATCTTTATTTTGCACTATCTATATAATAGATTAGCTTTGTATTACATTTTTAAGAAGATTATTTTCACTCTGAATATATAAATGATCATTATGTATTTAATATATCTAGATTTATCATATTATTACTCAGATTATCACTATGTGTATCACAATTATTAATTTAAATTATTAATATTTTTCTTTTAATAATTCTTTATTTTCTTATTTATTCTCTTTTATCATTATTTATATTATTATTTATTATTATTTATAATTATTATTACTTATTGAATTATAATTAGTTATTCTCTAGAGACATGAATTAAATTAATTAATTTTATTCAATTATATATATTTTAAAATAGATTTCATTATTAATTTATTCATTTTTTGTATTTATTTCTTTCACTATAAATAAGACCTCTCTATTTTGTAATTTTCTCTCAGATCTAAATACTTTTAAATAATAAAAATAATTATAAGTTATAAAATTAAAATTTATTCATATTGCATTTTATCTTATTTACAACTATTAATAAAATAATCTTACAATATTTATTATAAAATTTTAATAGTTCTTTTATTTTTCTTGTAAAATATTTCTAAATTATTATTAAGTATCAATTACTTTTAAAAATAAGTACATCAGAAAATTTTTTGAGAAGATATTTATCAAGAATCATCACCATATCTATAAAAATTAATAAATATCTCTCTGAAATATTAATATTAATTGATAACTCCAATAATCTTCAATAAATATCCATATTGATAATAATTAATCATTGTTAATATATTATTTATTAATATATAATAATATATCAATTATTATCGCAATATATTATTTATCAATAATAAATAATATATGTTAATAGTTAACTCAAATACTTGTTTTAAAATCAATTTATCATATTAATATCAGTTTAGCTTATATAATCTAAATAAATATGTATATACTTACATATTCAATTATTTTCAAGACTTAAAACTTCTAAAATGCTTTTTATTTAATATTAAAAAATATATTTATTTAATAAA
>CAJVPS010002425.1:0-12366 GCA_910591765.1 Ambispora leptoticha | reverse complement strand
TTGATTTTTCTCGCAGTATGTATCGGCGCATTGTCATGTTGAAAGATTGCGTAACTTCCAGTTAATTCCCTAATTGCATTCTGGAATGGAAGTAATCGGGTTTTTTAGATTTCGAGGTAAGCATTTGCAGTTATTTTTTTTATATTCAACACAAAAAATTAATGGTCCTTCCGTGAAATATCTCCAAACCATTACAAATTTTCATCCACTTTTAAAGGTAGGCGTCAAAAAATTAATGTTGAACTTTCTCCAGGATGCCGCCAAACTCTTGGCTGCTATGACTGCTTTCAAATTTCCACGCTAGTTTCATCAGAGAAAATTATTTTCGATCAATAATAAGATAACTTATTTTTATTTTCTTCACATCATTTACAGTGGTCATCATAAATATTCAGAATTTTTAAATTTGTATATAAATTATATAATAATAATAGAATTTATAAATATCTTTTTTGTAATATAATGAATAATTTCACCTATAATAAAATAATAGGATTACTTAATATTATTTTTAACAATATAAGCTCAATCTTTGTTGGATCTGACTTATTTTTTTATAATAAATTTTACTGAGAGAAGTATAATAATAATTGATAACAATTCTGTAAAATATTTAAATCAAACTTGTTTTACAGATTATAAAGAAAATGTGTCTAAATTATCAGGCAATTTTGATAATTTTTTGTTATTCTATATATTTTATCAAAAATTCTGAATATATATAATGATCACTATAATATATGTATTTTCAAGATATAAGGTTTCTTTGCTATGAAATATAAGTTAAATCTGAAGTTATGCAATATATTTGTGAAAGCTGATAAACTATAAGTGAGGCCTAAATTATTGACTATTTCATGTAGTGATGCATATCATTCTTTTGCTAGCTTTATGTACACACTTCTACAATATATTATCAGAAATTAATCATGCAAAATGCCAATCCAAAGTTTAAAAAGCCAATTTTATTGGCATCATATATAATAACACAAATGTAACAATAAACAAAAAACAATTCCATTTTTTCTTTTTTTTATAATGCATGGAAAGAAGTTGATGAATGAATAAAGGGAGCAAATAATCAGTACTTATTTCACTGATGTCAAAGATCTAAATCTTGCACTTAAATTCAATATTCCTTAAATAATAGTATATGATACCATCAAATAATATAAAAAAACCAATTCTCCACATTCTGAAAAATATTCTGGTCAGCCAAAAACTCTGATCAATAATAAAAAGTATATATTAAAATGAGTTATTCTAAAAAATCAGTTTTTTTCACTTGGTAAAATCACAAATAAACTAAATAACAAACTCAATACTACTTACCATGCTAATAATATCCACAAATATATGGATGAAATAGGATTTGAAAGCTATACTCCAAGAAAAAAATCTCTTTTGATATCAAATCAAGAACTTTGTCAATTAAATTAGTGCCAGAAGAAATATGACTAGAAAGCATAATAGAAAAATATAATGTGGTCTGATGAGTTTAAATTCATACTTTTCAAATCAGATTATCAGGTAAGAGTATGATGGAAATCTAGTGAAGCTTACCATCAAGAATGCATTAAATCTACTATTAAATTTGATGGAGGATTAGTGATGTTTTAGAGATATTTTGGTTGAGATTTGATTAGTTCTTTGACACCAATAAAAGAAATCATAAATTCAGATATTTATGTTAATATTCTTGCTAATTATTTTATATTCTGGGCTCATCAATATCCATACTCTACATTTCAATAAGATGATATACTATGTTATATCTTGATATATATGACTTGATAGATGTTAATATATAGCATTTAACTTTTGGATTGGATTAGTCAAAGTTCTGATCTCAATTTAATTGAACATTTGTGAGATATTTTGGACCACCAGATTCAAAAAAGAAGACCATTATCTATATTAAAGCAAGAATTAATTCATATGTTACAAGAGGAATGAGTAAGTATTGATTTGGAAATTTTACGTGAGTTAATTTTGAGTCTATCTAAATGCATAAATAAAGTTATTGAAGCCAATAGCAAAAGTACACCATATTAATTTATAGGCTCTTAAATTTGAACCAATATAACTATATATTTACCATTTTATTTTTCTTTAATTTATCATATGTTTAATAAATATGATAATTTTTTATTTAATAATAAAAACTTTGATTCATTGAATAATCGATATTAAATTTTTGATAATATATTGTGAGGGTGTATATAAGTAAATTCTTTTCATGATTATTTAATACTAAATGCTGGTAATCTTTTTGAATATAATAAGTTTTCACTTTTCTGATTTATTTATATTTGTTTAAAAAGTGACATATTACTATAGAATCATATCTAAGTATTTTTGTGATTTGAGTAGTATTTGTAATGTTTATATATATCAGAATCTTTTCTTTTTCAATTTTGTTAAGCTATATATAGATAATCATTTTTTAATCTAACAAAATTATAATATTAATGAAGTGATAAAAGACAAAAAAGAAAGAAAACTTCTTAAATTATGTGTATATATGTGTATGTGTATGTGTGTATATGTATATGTATGTGTGTGTATATATATGTGTATGTGTATAGTAGCACTCAAAAGTATTGTATTATCTAGATGATAAATTTCATGATTTAATAACATTTCATATATAATATCAATCAATATATAAATAGGCTTATTATAATGCTTATATATAGATAAAATATCATATCATATTTATTTTTCATATCTTACATTTAAAAAAAGATAAACCACATTTTATATCAAATTAAGTGATCCATTTCTTTTGATTATTTTGATAAATAAAAGTAAAATTGAAATTACTCACTAAACTAAATAAATTTATGAAAATTTAATCCACAATTTTAATTGTCATCTAGTATAGCCACCCTTTGCATTAATTATATCTTGAATGTATTCCTCCATATTTTCAATTAACTTCATTAAAAATATGTTATTAATTTCAGTTCAAATTTTTTGTATCACATCCCAAAGTTGATCTTGAGTATAGATATTAGTTGATAATATTCTCAAACAATGATCTATTTCATTTTAGAGATACTCAATTAGATTAAGATCAGATAATTGGACAGGCCAATCAAGTAAATAGATATCATTATTATCAAATCATTTGTATATAGATTTTGCTATATATTTCAAATTATTGTCTTGTTGAAAGATAATATTATTTTTATTAATTTCATATTACTGGATTGTTCCTAAAAGGTCATCATTTAAGAGTTTGTGATATAAATTCTTATCTATATGACCATAAATGCATATAATATTACTAACGTCAAAAAATTCAAAGTAATCACAAACCATTATATTTCCATCCTCAAATTTTACTGTAGGTTTCACATAATGCTCTTTCAAAGATTCATTATCATATTTTCAGTAATATTCACATTCATCTGAATTAAAAATCATAAATTTTGGATTCATCTGACCAGATAACTTTGCTCTAATTGTTAATAGTCTAATAATGATATTTTTTTGCAAATTTTAAATATTGAATTTAATATATTTTTTTGAGATATGATTTTTTTTGCTTAATTTGTAAAGAAAGATCATTACAATATAAAGTTTGCTTTATTGTGCTTGTACTAACATCAATTTTATCATCAGTTTATAATTTTTTTTGGATAGATATTGCAGTAGAAAAATTACCATTCAAAATTAGATGTATAATATTTCATTCATCACATCCAGTAAAAATTCTAGAATGATCTGGTTTTGGTAAATCTTTAAAGGTATTATGAGTATCTTTTTTTTGCTTTATTCTTATAATGGAGAATTGTGAAAGATTTTCACAATTTACAATATAATGAAAAGAATATTCTTCTTTAAGAAGGGTATAAATTTGGGATCTTTTTTTGATGGAAATATGTGCCATAATAATTTTAATTATACAAGATAAAAGAGTAAATTCATAATTGTATTTTATTTACAGGAGATGTATTTTGTTTTGTTATATGTTTTTTATCCATTTATATTTTTGATTTGAGGAAGAAAATGATTAAAAGAAATGCATCATCAGTTTGGTATAATAAAGTCCAAGTTAAGCAAAGTGGTATTTACATTTATTTTTTAAATTGTATGTATTATTTATTTATGCTTTTAACTATATATGGGCTAAGTTTCATTTACCGGTGACATCTATATTGCTAAAAATTTCACGATTCATTTTTTTGTCCTAGTGATGCATTACTTTTGAGCATCACTGTATGTGTGTGTGTGTATGTGTGTGTATGTGTATGTGTGTATATATATGTATGTGTGTGTAAGTATGTATGTGTATATGTATCTTAAATGTATTTTTAAAAAATGGTTAGAATGATAATTTATGTGGATACTATACATATATATAATATCACACACTCATGTTTTATGTGTGTATATATATCAAAGATGCTTTTATTATACTCATTACTTATGTTATTAATATTATTATTAACTTTTTAACTTTAAGTATTGATTGTTGGTTGTTATATGTATTATATATTTAAATTTTTTTACATGATAAATATATTTTGTAGGAACAACAATATAATTCAGTCTATTTTATTCTAAATAACTTATGTATGTTGAATGTTTTTCTTTATTTGTGAAATTAAATTAAATTTAATTGATTAATTGATTGGTATATAAAAATATTTGTTAACAAAGAAGATAAATGAAAAATTAAGTGATTTAATATGAAATAAATGAAATAATAATATGAAACAACAGTGGTTACTACAATAATTTTAATAGATATTATGAACTAGATAAGATAATTTATTACTATTGTATCAATTGGGATTGATTTTGAAATAAAGATTTAATGGTTTATTTTTTTGTTTTTCATTGTAAGAAATTTTATCATCATTAAGATTTTTAGTTTTACATCATACTTAAGATCTGTAATTTGAAAAATCAATAGGATTATTTATTCCTTCATTAAAACAATATAACTATAAACAAACATTTTTGAATATAAAAATAAATGTGCGATCTGTATCAGTTAGGATTGATATTAATTTCGAGGTAAAAATTTACTTGTGTAAATTGCATTCAAGTATTGTTTTTATTTATATTCGTGAGAATGCTTTTTGCAAGCCATTTACTTGTCAAGTTTTTAATATATCTGTTTTTCTAAATCTTCTGTTATAGGATATTCTAAAGAGCTGTATCCTGAAAATGTAAAGTACATGTATTCGATTTCCGATAAATATTATCATAGAAGATAGAAAAGATAAAGTCAAAAAGTTCTCAGCAATTGATCTATCTTCAGGAATGCGGATCCCATTTTCAATAACGAATTTGTACTGGGAATAGTATTTGGTATCATAGGTTATACTCCTTTATAAATATTCAATACAATATCATTTTCATGATATCTCTCTCCGAAAGATTATTCACCTATTACAATCTCGTACATAATCATGCAAAAACTATAAATATCTGCAGCGTTCCATTATACTACATGTACTGTACCTTGTGACGCATATAAGGAAGTACTCCATTCTATATTATTGGTAATGTTAAGTCCAAAATCAGATTATATTCCTGATTGTCGATAATATCGATAAATATTTTGAATTAATATACATTTAAGGAATTCACTATCTTTTGCATAATTCATACTATATTTGTGATTTGCTTTGAATTGTTTAATGAATTCAACCCATTCAATTTCTCTAACTGTTTAATTTAGTCGTTATAAATTCGATTGTGATATAAAATAGTCAAATCATCTTGTTTAATCATTGTAATATTTACATTTGATATTCTTTCCTTTTTCACTTTCCTTAATTCAATATTTTTCTTTGGTGATAAAAAACAGATTTCGATGTTGGTAAATTAGTCTTACACGTGAAGATGATCCGCTAAATCACCAGCACCAACAATAACTCTTCCAGAGCCAAGTGTAACCCCTAGCAACGGTGTTTATGGCGCTCAGCATGAGGACATGAGGAAATAGAACAATTTGCAGTCAAGGTAATTTATTACTTATTTATACTTTGCCTGTAATTATCAAATTTCTGAAAACAATTTAACAATAGAGACCTTTATATATTCTTTATTAGAATCTTGGAATGAAGTCTCAAGCAAGCAAAGTAATAATAATTCTCGATACTAATGGTGTTGGTTCCACTGCTGCCAAATAAAATGTCAAATGTGCGTATAATTATAAGTGCAAGCATCATAAATAAATATATATATATATATATTAATTAACTTATTTACTAATATCTTATTTTTTTTCGATTGATACCAGTGCCTGTTAAAATTTAATGCTCCCAATGCGGGAAACAACCTCATGATTAATTTTTTAATATATATATTTTAGCTTGTGGTGGCAGAATATTAAATCCAGGTCGAACGCTTCCAATATTTTTGTTATTATTTTTATATTTATGGAAGCAAAATGCAAAATGGCTTTCTATATCAGACAAGCGTTACCCTATTTTAATCTATTGACACTTATTATTAATTCCCATTCATAAATAATAATTAGATTCAATATACATGTATTTCCAATATATTTCCATTTTATTTCTTTTATTTTCTTATAGTTTTTATATTATCTTTACTCATAAAGAAAAGATAGGAACAAGAAAACAAACTTTATATAGCACTATGTGGATCAGAGATATTATTACTTCTTTACTATTATGAGGACCACATACCAAAGGGATATCATTACTGCAAGGTAGATGGATGGTCCAATTGCGTGTTATCTGCTCCTTATGGTATATGGGATGAAATGGTGGTCAAACCCGGCTTCGGTGTTTGCACATCTCTGAATAGCCTTGGTGGGTCCCCTGAGATCCCTCATGTGTATGATCAAGTATATGACGTGTCTGCACGTGTAAACTTCGCGTTTATGACGTGTAAATCTCACGTATATGCGTTCATAAAAACTGATGTCTTAATAACGATAATATTATTATTTGTTCCTCTCTTTAATTTATTAATAGACCAAGTATTTAATAGGGTTTTCTGGTTCTTTTTTCGCATTTTTTGCCGAAATTGGTATTTTTTAATTATTTTTTCATATCAAACAACCTGCAGATTGTAATTTGAAGAAACATTGTATTCCAATGTTTTTAGATAGCAAATTGTTATACGAAGAATCAAGATACACGCCGCGATAAGGAAAAGAAAGTTGGTATAACTTGGTTCGCTTCATCTCATCGATCAACATCTAATGGATATAAATTTATTATATTAGCAAATGCAAGTCTCCCATTACCACAGCAATCTTGAAATTATAGCGACAAAAACGATAATAATAATAATAATTGTGTATCTTTGAATTTTATTTTTCGTATATCGGATTACGCGTAAATAGAAGATTTCATTTGTTTTAAATAATATCTTCGTTAATTCTTAATATTAAAATTTGCCAAGAGTTTAATTGGTATCCAGATTTCCTTTTGATGAACGGATATGGTAATTTTCAAAATTCCAAGTGTCAAGTTGCTACATGAATATTTCTTATAATTGGACTTCGATGAATTAATGAAAAGTACATGTGTTATTGAAGTTTTATTGGCTCGCATGCTGGCAACTTTGTGTTGGTTGTACTTTAAGTCATCTTTTAGAAATTTAAATTTATATATAGTCAAATTTACTTTGAATTAGAGATCTATTATATAAAGGTCGATTTTCTATAATGGACTCTATCGGATAAAATGACTAAAATCATTTGTATCTTCATATTAATCGTAAGATTATAGTGCTAAGCAGATTTAATCGTTTCTCTCAGAGACAAACGTACGCTATTTGCGTAGGCGAATTTTTATTAATTTTTAAATTAAATGCTATAGTATATTTAATACAATTTAAGAAATAAATGTGAAAATATGAAAAATTAAATGTAAAAAAAGCAAAAACAAATGCAACATTTTCTTAGAAAGCAAAGCAATCACCAGCTACATCGGCATCGCCAGCAATAATAACGATTTACAACGCATAAAGATACAACCAGTGGAGAGACTGCCGGTGAACAAAAAAAACATAACTGTAACAGTACAAAAACATCGAATTTTGCAATTTGTCTACCAATTCGGTTTCCGGAAATAACGATCCAACCACTGCGAGTAATGTGGCGGGACGAAAGTTTGCAAGGATGCGTAAAAGGAAAGGATAAGGAATTAATCAAGAATATTGTCGTGCCCTCATTGTGTCCTCGTTGGTATATCGAAGTTTGACTCTCACAACATTTCAAACCAAGCTTCGATATAATGATCATCTAGATCGTATTCCATGATAGGTGGTTTTATTGAAGGAGAATTAGTGGGTTGGGCTCTCCCACTTTAGAGGTTGATGCAATGATATTATCCTTCCCAATATTTGTAGTCATCCTCTTGATTGTACATTCTGACTCCTCTTCTTCATCTGAAGAAAAGTTTGCGCTAAAACATTTGATGATCTCTTTCTTTAGTAATTGGTATTTTATTGGTGTAGGAAGTGCCAAAACGGTTGTTGTTGTTTCTATGGCGACTAATTTTGTATCCACATTTATCATTCCAATAATATTTCTTGATTTCATTTCATTCTCCTCCCGCTTATCTGATGTCAAAGTGATTTAATTTCTAGGTCTCTCGGCCTCGGCAATAATTGAATTGTCTTCATCTTTAGAAGTTTCAATTTTATCATGAGACCTCTTTACTTGTTGAAGTTGAGCGGCTTTATCTTTCTGACTGGGTAGTATAGGCATAGCATCTGGAATTATACCAGGAACTTTTGAAGTAGAAGGCTAAGGTTGAGGAGAATTTTGTGGTGGTAATCTCCTTCTTATGGCATACCGTTTCTTAGCAAATGGATCATTTTTAGGAGGGGCGAGAATTCTCTGTAAGTAGATTCTTGCCTTTCATATTTAAAGCCAGGAGGATATTCCAACTTTCTAAATTTCAATTTTGGTTCTGGATTATCTTCTTTACTTTCTTTAGAAAGTAATCTTTGGATTTGCTATCGCCTTACTTAATCCATCAATCATTACTTCTGAATCTTTTGGGTGACGGATCAATCTCTTTTCCTTTACCCTCTTCTTGCGTTGAGTTACTATTATCCATTTCTTTAGGTAATAATCTTTTGTCTTTGGATTTGTACTTGATCTATCAATCTTTACTTCAGAATCTTTCGATGGTGATAGATCAATCTCATTTCCCTTACCCTTTTCTTTCTTTTTCTCTATTTCTATCTCAACATCCTTCGTGTTAGTAATATTTGCTACAGTACTAGTTGACACTTGTGTTGAGTTTGTTATCCACTGGTGCTTGTGTTGAGCCGCTACTATCCACTTCTGTCTGCGTGGCGATCGAACGTGGCCTTGAGACACCTAACATGCGACATAAACTAATAAATTTCATCGTTGCCCATTCCTTAATATCTTGGATTAAATGAGTGATTATGACGAGGTCTATCATTATTATTATTGTTATTGTTGTTGCTGTTATTGTTGTTGTTTTGATAAGGGGTTGCATCGATATGCTGACGAACGTGTCTAATGGGACCTATCTCGCCGCTGTCGAAGTTATTACCTTTTGCCGGCGTACTCGATCTTTCATTATCATTTACAAATTGTCCATAACTTTGACTAACACCATTAAACATCGCTTCATGAAAATCATCAGATGGCAATGAACCAGTACTTTCAGGTTGAATTGAAAGCCCTTGACTGTTGGTTCCTAGTACGATATTCATGTCGTGGGAAACGGATTCTTTATGTAAAGACATTTTTGGAATCTTTTATTCTTTATTCAATTATTATTGTCGCCGCGGCTATATTGTTTTTATGTGCGAAATTTAATCGCTTTTGTTTTTAATAGTCTATAATAATAAATCTCCTTGTATTTTTGGTAAGTGACGGGTGGCTAGATAGAAAATATATACCCATATATGGCTCGTGATATGAGCTATCAAAAATCAAATGGTAAGATTTTGATTTGATTTATCGTTATGCTTTTCATCTCTATACAGTATATAACTTATGTTTTTTTATTCTTAATTGTGTGCGGATGGCTATGCAACCATGCACACGAAAAAATGTAAATCACGAAAGCTGATTACTTGTACCATGCATTAAGCCAGCCCCCAGATGGCCAATTTAGCTTCACGAATATCGATAATATCGATAAAAATATGTTGATTACAAACACATATATCATTAGTTGTTTTTGAAACGATGACTGGTGGTGATGATGATACGGTTTTATCACAGAGGTTGTATGATTTCGTGATCTCATGTGACAAAATTTTAAATCGTCATTGTATACGTAACTAATACACTAGCCATAAGAAATGTTATATTATAATATGCGCACAAATGTGTATAATTTCGTAAGGAATATTTTTTTGTTAGAACACAGAAAGTTATTTGTTTTCTCAGTAGCCATCAATCAATCTATCATAAATGAATTCAAATTCTCATCAAATTTTAATAGCCGATAAAGGTCTGCCATCATATACAAACTTCCGGTAATTATTATATTTCCGCGTTTTTACGTATCAAAGCAATGGTAATGGTAGTGACCGCAGTTGCCACATCCTCCAACTGATTATCACCATGTTTCACCCAGAGTCAATTGAAATATGCGTATTAAGGAGAGAACTATAGTTTTCAATTTATATTATATATTCCGATCTCAAAATGCAGTCACAGGCAATTTTCAGGTGACATTAGCATTATCGTGTGTATGCGAGCACCCATACACACACACACTTGTCCAATTATATAGTACTTTTTAAGGTACACGTTTACAACGATATTGTGGAGGCTGAAATTCATGTGATTTTTTATTATTATTATTAATCATTGTATAAAAATTTCAGCCAATTAAATACATGTATAATGCTATCAAAATCAGATGGATAGTATTCATTTTTATTAACGACAACGTTACGTTAGTGCATTTGGTTATATGATCTTAGAAGCAAAAAAATGTCATAACGCCGATTCTTCTATTACACACGAGTTACATGTATAATAATATAGACAAAATGACTACATGTACATGTATATCTTGTAATGCGTGAGAAAATTTCATACGTATTATTAATTAATGTTATTTAATTAACATTTAATGGGATCTGCATAATAAATATACATGTATTTGTACGCATGATTACTTTATCGTTATTCTTAGAATAACAATTATTTATATAGGCTATTTAGTTAAAAACAATATAAAACGAAACCCTTTTTAATAAGCTTTTTTCAATAAAAAAACTTCTTTTAAATTCTTAATAACAAAAATTATTTAACCTTTGATCTTAAACATGCTTTTTTATTAGTGTTGCTTCTTCCTATTATCCATTTTCAAAGTAACCTGGTGTGCTCGCTGATTATGAACTGAATAATTTTTATATCCGCTGTATTAATACATAAGGTAAAGATCTTTATTATTCATTAAAACAAGTGACAAATGATGATATACACACACGAAGTCTGGAGAACGACTGGCCACCGCTACTTCCAGTACTAGTTAACCTTGAACAGCATCGGTGAAAAGGTTGGCAGAGCAACGTTCGCTTCCGGAGTAATCCTTGTTGCGCTGTTTATCAGAATATGGGGAGCCTTGGTTTATTATTCGTAATTTCCCGCGACCTATGAATGACTGTGTGAAAAACTGATGTCACTTTTTTTTTAATCATAAATTATTGGGATGCATCATACAGTATACTAATTAATCAAAATTATGTCAGGTAAACTACGTCTCGACTTTTAATGTCGGAATCAGTAGGTGTGAATCGTTGATTATGGAATTGGCATCTATTTACATCTTTTTAATTTTTCCATGTGCATTTCCTGTTTCCTTATGGTTCCCGACAAATATCATAGTTTTCCGGTTCAACACGTATGCATTATGTTCGCATTGCGTATGCATTCCTAGCGTGTTCCAAACAAGGTTTGTGTTCTTTATGCATCCCTGACATACATCCCATGAACTTGTACGGTGTTACTAGCCGGATCGATTACTGGTGATATTCTAAACAAACCAGGAGACTGTTCGATCAGGTGGGTTTACTAATAATATCCGCGTTTCTTTTAGCGGCCTAGATCTCGTGATTTGAACTCTCGCCGAACCACCTATTTCTCGTGTGTCACTAATTCGATTTAGTTGGTAGTATTGTAATCTCTCCGTGGATCACTCAACCAAACCCCCAATAATATTTGGGATTTAAAAATGTTTGTTATTCGGATTCGAGTATTTTTATTTAATAAAATATATGGATTTTCTTATTCCACTCAATTCGTATTACATAGAATTTAATACAAAAAATAAACTTTGTCCTAAGAGAAAACTTAAAAACTTCAAAACTTCTTTTCTTTTTATCGCCTTTATAAATGATTCGTCTTTTTACCACTCC
>CAJVPS010002424.1:0-12367 GCA_910591765.1 Ambispora leptoticha | reverse complement strand
ATTATTATTATTATTATTATTATTATTATTATTATTATTATTATTATTATTATTATTATTATTATTATTATTATAATAATAATATTATTATTATTATAATATTATTATTATTATTATTTATACGTTATTTACTACAGCATACAAAGACTCTAAATCCAGCAAGTTATGCGTGTGATTGGAGGGAAGCCCTTATTTTATAGGCAAAAAAGAGAAGAAAGAATAAATAAAGGGGGAAGGTTAAGTTCGAATTTCCCATATAAGTGTTAGTAAAGATTACATTATTATTGTTGTCGTTTTTTTGTGGGATGCTTGATGAATATCCACACCTAACTAATAGCATTCCGCTTCAGCGGGTTGCTGTAATTGTTATTGTTATTTCTGAGTTTTAGCCCCATTTTTTATTATATTGATATTGTAATATAATTGTATTCTTATCAGCATATCACTATTATTATTATTATTATTTAAGAGTATTATTATTATAATGATAATGATAATATATTGTATATTATGTTAATACCATTTTATATTATATCGAAACGTAACAAGCTTCATTGATAATTAATTAATAATGCCTATCATATTATATTTATCTCAACCAATTAAAAGTCGCGATAGACCATCAGACATCCCAAATTAGCAGGATCCAAATTGTTTTTATAATAGTATAATAGCGATTGAGTAATAACAATAACAACAAAGGGAAAGCGTATTTCTTTTGAAAAATTCCATCTAATTCACAATATTAGAAATTTGTAAATGAGGAACTCAAGCTCATCAATATACTATTAAATATTGTGCGCACATGTATTATAATAATATAATACGTCATACCTTGTTTATAGCATGCGTGAAATCGAACTTATTATATTAGATGTTAATTTCATGCGATACGATATATATTACTAATATGCTCCTGTTGCATTGAAAAAAATCGTGATCTTTATGTCCATATTTAAAAAACGCATCAGAAATATTAGGAAGGTTAATAACAGCAGTTATTGTTGTTGATGATGATGATGATGTGATAGATGTATGCACAACCCCGCCCTCAATCATTCTGCTTTGCATGACTTTTGACCCTATTTATTTTGCCTCCTTTTCTCTCTCTTCTTACTCTCTTTCCGCGTGCATAAATCTATGTCCATTTTGCTCTATATGCGCCGCCCCTGCAAAATGATCATCAAATGGGCGAGTTGGTTCATGTACATTTTTTCGGTACCCTAAAAATTAATATTTCTCTCTAGCGACATATGAAATGTATATCGATTATTCAGCGTTTTTCTGAAATCGTTCTCTAATCTATGACGAATCATCAGATGGTTTCGGTGTAACATATGAAAGATTTCAGGATAGGGCTTATCTCCGGAGACTATATTTCGGAAATTCATAGGAATTTGAAATTCAGTATAAAACCAATCTTCATTTCTGAGAATTATGGGCAGAATTAGGAAAGAGGGAAATAAAATTGATTAACCACATGATAATAGAGAAAAAATTTTCTCTCTTAGAACCGGAGGTATTTAGGAAGTGATGTTCAAGATAATTTATTGCCGGGTCAAAGGAATAACAATGCATGAATTGACGAAAGAGCCGGTTCTGGGATCATAATTTTCATCGTATTGTAATAAGAAGAACCAATCAGACCGTCTAAAAATGACAAACATCCGCCAAAGGAATAATGTAAAGAAATAGTTTAACTTTTTAAACCCATTATTTTTGTTAAAGATATCAAAAGTTGTTTATGCATGAATTGAACGAACTAACTGATTATTGCTTGTTATGTGAATTCCGAGATCGTTGATGTCCCACGATAATATATATGTGAGTGAGTTGATAATGATGTCATTAATAGACATAGTATCAGATAATTAATAACCAAGCATATTAATTATAATAATAGACTGAAATATTTTATAATTAGCAGCTCTTCATTCAAAATCATCTGAAAACTATCTATACTATTCTCCCCAGTTCATATTCATCCTATTCCTGGATTAGTTATTGTATGAATCGCTAAAAACAGAAAACAAGAAATCGTAAAAAAAAAACGATAAAGTTTTAATGACTAGCACTGCAAAGAAGCTCAACGTTAAACAGAATCGCCATTTGGTTTCATTCTCATCTTATTTAAAATATACAACTATAGAAAACCGTAAATGAGTACTCAAGCTAAATACATCTTCGTGGATTTGTGTTTTTATGCGTGTGCATGTATGTATGAACACGACACGCTTCTGATCCTCTTTTTTCTTTTGTATTACTGCTCGATTGATAAACAATGTAAGAATGTACACCACACGAGAGATAAAAAAAATTGAATTCGAAGCAACTATTCTAATGAAACCTTTTGATGCTGTAAAAAATATTTCTTGCTATCGTTATTTTGTCATTTATTCTTTTATTGTCTTTTATTCCATTTCTCGATTATTCTTAGGAATTTTCCTCAAAATATAATTAGGCACGCACAAATTTAAAGGGAAATTCCATCAATGAGAATAAAGTTTTGACTTGAACATGGCATGAAAATGTAACAATAAATAATTATTTTAATCTGTTTTGGACCCTTAACGCCAGAAATCAATAAACATCCACCAAATAAAGCAAGATATACACCAGATTTAGAAATTATTACGGTGTAGTAATAAAATTTTTTACAATCATGAAATGATTAATCTTAACAAACAAACAAAAATAAAAAAATACAAATAAGCAAAAAGCAAGCTAACTAAAATTATCTTAGAGCATGCTGATAAAAATCTGGTGATGATGTGCACTTTAAGAAAATGAATATCTGTAAAAAAAAGAGTGCAAGGATAAAGCCGGAAAACCATTCTAAAACATGTTTATGCCATTTTAAAATCATAAATCCTTTTTCCTTTCATTAAATCACCATATTATTTATTATATCACTGATCAGGTTAGTGAAACAATAATCCCAGTCCCTTACATAAATGTGTGATAGCATGGAGGAAGAGTGTTACATAAAAAGGACGTATGCATAATATTTGTCCGCATTATTTATTATATTATTTGCTTGATGCATATTTATTTGATTGTTTGTCTGACAGTTTCAATACATGACGATACACAAAATGGTAAAAACGAGTACCGTAATAGAGTCACGAAAAAAGTGGGGTTAACGACTCTGATGCAGGCTGGCTTTAGCGTTACATAACCATTCTGTGTAGCTTGCCGATAAAACAATATTAGATTTTTGATAACATGAATGCCAGCTAGAAACTTTACTTTTATTTCATAACTCGAGTGACAAGTCATCAGGGTTATTTGGGGGTGAGGGATAAAAGTTTCACAACTTCCTTTGTTAAATAAAAAAAGATTCAATGAGCATTTTTATAGATGAGAATTCTACAGTGGCACCCCGATGCCCTTTTTTATGTAATGGTCGTTGTATCAACCGGATAAAACCGGTTTTCAATTATGGTACCCTCGCTAATCTGGTTGAATTCTTGTTTTTGGCCGTTTTAGAAATACTCGTTTTTCTTGTGCAACAAAAGTAAAAAATTGCGAACATATACATATAAAATAAAAATTTGGTGATATTAGAAAAACCGAAGAAAAAACATAAAAACAATTGGTTGAATGTCGAGTTTCACTGAATTCTAATTCTCTTTGAAAATTGCGGGGTTTATGCGATGCCATCAATTACTAAACCTTACAGTATTTGCATGGAGCTCATGATGTGATGTGGTGTATGTATTTGGTTACCGAATCCAACGGAGAGTTCTCGGAGGCTCATGTTCATTTAAAAATAGAAAATTAGAGTCAAAACATGACAATAAATATAATATATTGTATGCATTTTAAAAGGTGATTATCGCGTATAATGGATGACGTTTGACAAAGGCGCGGATGAAAACTGAGGAGAGGAGACCGGTCCTTTTTTTAATTTTGTCGCAGCAATGATAAAGCAGAAACCTTTATCAATATCATTACATCACCTCTTTGATTCGCTTTTTCTTCATGGAAAAGTGTCTCGAGGTTTTTTAAGGTGTGTGTGACTTAATTATCGACACTTATCGAAAGTCAAAATTTCAAATTTTTTCGGTGAAAACCACCGGGATTGGTGCTTTTGCGCAAAAAATTTAATTTCGTTGATTATGGTAATTAAAGATTTTAGATTTTTACACAAATTCTGGTTTCTCCTTTGTGTCTGTTTGATAAATTAAGCTTATTGTTTATTTTTTGGTGCATGTATCGAAATTTAATCATAAAAAATAATTAAACTTTTAATTATCAAAGCTGTTTATTGCTCGTTACGACAACACGCTGAAACATTCTGTCCAATTGATTCATCCATTCATTCATCACGTATATCAAAAAGATTCAACGCGAGCTTAAAATTCATTGAAATAGGTTTCATCTATTTGATAATGAACTTTTCCGTATCATATTGGTCAAATTTAATTTATGCATACCTAATAAATGTACTGATGTGCATTGTATGTGGTTCGTTACAAAAGTTAATCTAACAAAGCGAGAAAATGATTTATTACTTACGATTTTTACTAATGAAGATACTGCTGCACAATTGAATTTCCAAACATACACAGAACTGCAAAATCTTCCGGGCGCGTGTGTGTTCATGTGTATAATTTGAAATTCCATTATCTACGTGTTCACATTCGCACACAAGCACTTAATTATGTGCATGCAATGTGCAATTCTAATATAGGCATTAATTATGTTTGAATTATTAGTGTTTAGCAGTGGAAGACGGGATAGTGGTGCTTGACAATTAACAATCGAAAGATATTTCGTCACGATACATAATGTAATTTATCGGCACACGAGAAATCGATACTTTGAAATGTACAAGATTCGTTATACGTTTTACTACGCTTTTTTAGAAAATGACATAAGCTTTTTTTTCTTGATTAAAATATTTTCCTTTTAAAATTAAAAACGTGTATCTTTTCCAATTTGCGTGAAAATATTTTGTGCGCTGCGCGTAATTAGATTTGTCTTGTTCAAACGCTTCTTGCTCAAACCACCTTTCGATTATTTGTTTACTGTTATTTGTTTATCCTTTGCTTTTTACAGGAAAAATTACCAATAGACGCATTAATTATTTTTTGCACGTTTTTTTTGAATATGTCAAAAAATTTTGCCGGCCCCTCGATGCACGCAAAATAATTAAATGCAATAATTGATAAAGAAATATACATGCCTTTTTCGTTAATTGTATTTCCTTAAAAGGATTGAAGCAACAAAGGCGTATTTTTCTTTTTTTTTTGAATTCTCGTTATCAGCTCACAACCTTCTTTTTTCGTGAAATTGCCATTTTTAGTTCCTTCCCGTGCGTTAATTAAAATCGCAGGTAATTAGGAAATTCCAATGTGTAATTAATATAAACGTTTCCTCCTTTGGCGCGCATACATGAATCAATCACAGCGTACAAGAACGCATACCTTAAAAACACTTCATTAGTAAAAATGATGATGATGCTTCTTTATTTACACATTGATTAAATTAACTTACGCAATATCAAATAGTGTATCAGCTTTCTTTACTTTGAAGGAAAACGTGATTAACCCATAATATTATGTTTTTTCCTTTTTTTTAACGTTTGTGTTGCCTGATGTTGTATTTGGTATTATAGCGCACGGCTGCGTATTTGATTGGTGTTTCTCTTACCATTGTTGATGTCAATCGCAAATCGCTACTGATAATATTGTTTGTGATGATTGTAAATTTGTTTCTTCGAACTGTTTTGGACGTTGAAAGTCGATCTTTGATCAAGTGATGTTTTCCTTGTTTTACTGGTTTCTCGAAAACCTTTTTTTTCCGCTTTAATTTCTTCCGTAAATCATATGAGGTTCGTACATTACATCGCATCGCTTCTAATTCATATGCATTTCATTTAACTCTTTAGAGGAAAAAATCGAATAAAAGAAAAAGGTTCGAGCCATGGTTATCCGAGGATATGAATGGAAACTTGTTTCGAAACGCGAGTGGTCAATAGACCCCTTCTTTACTTGCTCGGGCCAGAATATTTTTTCGCCAACTTTGTGCAACCAATCCAAATATGTTATAGAGAGGAAACACACGCAACCTCTAAAAATTGTTCTAAAAGCATCCTTTCCTCACCCCTATTACTTTCTCTTTATAAATCCTGTTTGTTGTGTCAATGGATCTTTGCACGTGTCAAGAAAGAAGGGACACGAAACGTGCACAATTATAAGATTTTAGATACGGTGCCCTGGTACGCCTATACATGATAAATAATCGCGTGTATGTGTAATTTTATTATATATTATTATACAGTATGATACAAATGCACAAAAAATACTACCTCTCCTCGATCTAAATCACGCAATACAGTATGACCGAAAAGTTGTGCGTAAACATGTGGTAGAGTGAAATAATGAGTCTTGGTGGGTCGTCCGGGCTTCCACTACAAGATCGAAAAAAGGGAATATATATATATATATATATATATATGCTATATTTAAGAACACGAAAGGATAAATGCTTAAAGATTTAATTTTAATGCATATAAATAATGAAGCACTTTTTAATCTTAGATCTTGATACGTTTATCTCAATTATAAGCGGTAAAATGCGAGTTGGGAAAACCGAAAGTTTATGAGTGTATGTTTCCGTGTACGCCACAATACTTGCATCGCTTCCTCTTTACTGATTATATAACGATTTGGCGAAATCTTAATGAAATTACTGTAATAGGCAAGGTATAAAAGAAGTTTTTAATATTGATATTTCGAGATTACAAATAAACTTAGCCAAAAATGTTAATTTTAAATTGAACTTAAGACTTTTGAATGGACGCAATAACCGCCCAAATGTGCAACAAATCTAATCAAGTTTTAGTTCTCATGACGATTTATTTATTACTTGTTTGACAAGATTACTTCCGGAAATTTCTTTTAAAGTTTTACAAACATGTAATTCAAAATTGTTTTGCAAACTTAAATTCATATCTTTGGTATTCTAAGTTCTTCATCAAATAATTTAGAAAAGAAACGAGAAAGCTGATATTTTTAATCAAACACTCTATTTAAAAGGTGCGTTGAAAATTAATAGATCTTTTTTAAAATTCACATACATGTAAGAATTGAATTTATTAATTATAAAACATTGAAGTTTATAATGTTTAAATTAGCACATAAACATAGTAATAGTTCTTGATACATGTATTTAGCTAGCATTATTTTAATGAAAATCTTAAAAGTTTTATTTTTCAGATTTTATCTTTCAATAAATAAAGATGTGCCTGAAACCGGAAATTTCAAAAAAAATTTTCTCAGAATATGCTCTGCTTCTTAACCTTACACTTAGTATATTCGAAAATTAATTATGCAAACACATATTTATGTAATGGAATAATCAAATAATAGATCTTTATGTATATTGGTAATGATTTCGTTTTCTTCAAAAATATTGTTATGGATATACATCTGAAAGTTATAATGAAGATCAGCTAAACAAAAATAGAAATATGTTCTGTGGGGATCCATTGTAACGAGAATTGTAACATTAAGAAATCAATAATAATACTTTTTGCTGTATTATTGTGAATTCTTAATCTAATTTTTCATGATGATTTTTTTTCAAAATATTATGGATTGATGTATTCTTAAGGTTTTTATTGTTATTGAGTAATAATGTTTTGTCATGTTGGAATTCCAAATTAGTATTTGTGAATATTTGTCATCCCAAAATTTCCATGTATCTTTTCATGTTTTAAGTGTTTTTTAATCTTCTGTGCATGTTATATTAGGGGGAGGATGATGTTGAATAGATATCAGAAGGATAAGCTCATGTGAAATGGGAATCAGATGACTAACTATTCGAAATTATTTTCTAATAATAAAGATGAGTGTTTTCCAATTAACTTGGAGTTATGCCAGTGCAGATTTAAAAATGAATTATGATTGGCAACTGAACAATAAACCAATTTCATGTCTTTATGAAACAAAAAACTTTCACTGCTAGAGAATTCTCGGATGCACAAATTTTCTTATCTAATTAATGTTCTGAATATTTCAACTACCAGTGTCATTTTGAGGTTTTTTTAGCTCATTCACGAAGTGACCTTAGTACATCCTTAAGTCCAAGGTCAGAAGATTTTTGAGCATTTTGACTATGCAGAAATGTGCACAGCATATGAGACATACTTTTTAAACATATTAAGTCCAGGGTCATTTGATGATTTTTTGAATACGTATTTAGATTATGCAGAGAGCTTCTTAAAAATGTGCACGTATAATGAATGCATTTAATTTACCATGCTTTATAAAAATATTTTCCATATGGGAAAACCTGTCCATATATGGAGAATCTTGCTACGTTGCAATCGTCAGAAACTGTGTTACATTACAAAGCGATAACCGATAGATTTATTCTTAAATTTTTCAATGGATATCAAATGCTTTAAAGCGACTGAAGGATAGAATGATTCAATTGCTGTGTAGTTTTTGTATAAAAAGCGAATTTTTACTAGTTCCTACTCTTCAAAAAAAAAGAAAAAAAACATATTCAAAAAAACATTAAAAAAAACACAATTCTACCTTTAAAAAAATAAACATGAATAATATCGAAAATATTGAATATTTATCAGGAGATGAAAAAAAGCTTCTGAAAAAATGTCCTTATGTTCTAACTCTTACAATCGAAGAATTAACAAAGCCTGCCAAAAAAAATCATAATAATTATGATAAACAACCAAGGCCACAAAATAGTTGGATCATTTTTCGAAAAGATTACGAAGCTAATATACGTCTACGTAATCCTGATGTTAAACAAACGGTTAAACATACTGCAAAGGAATGCAGCTTGAAATGGAAATCACTATCAAAGGAGGTTAAGCATTTTTTTAAGATATTGGAGAAAATAGCTTGTGAAAATCATAAGCGTATCTATCCTAATTATAAATATAAGCCAAAAAATGCAAAAGGGTCCAGCAATAAGAAATTTGTCTTTCGGGAACAGAAAAAATATATATTTACTTCTCCAACCGAATCTAGCGCAATAAATCTCAATGACATTACAAACAATGCCATTGCTCAAAGTTCGAACAATAACGCGTTATTTGAAACCGATTTTTCCTTCACCGAAAATGACGATAATAAGACTAACAACAAAAATGATAATAACAATAATATAGATATGTATGATGCTCTTTTTGATGAACTTATTACTTGCGAGCCAGATGAAAGTATTCAATTATAGTTGATCTTGTTGCAAGCATCATTTTTTACATTTTATAGTATAATATTATAAAAAAAGTTTATAATTATATATAATTTATTTTAATTATATTAATTTTCTTATCTGAGTAAGATATACTTATTAAAATAAAAATATTTAATAAATTAAAAAATTATTATTTTTGAATTTGAGTTTTTTATGTAATTAAAAATAATATATATTTTATAATTTTATTTAATATATTATATATACAGAGAATAAAAAGAAATATTAAATATTTCACATATTTTTAAATTAATTTATCTTGATAATTATTTTATAATAAATTATTTATATATAGTAATGATTTATAATTAAAATAAATTTTATTTTTATATAACATATTTAGAAGTTATAAAGCTATACATAATTTTTTCTCAAAAAATTACTTTTTAAATTTTATTATATGATATATTATGAAAATAAATTAATAAAAAATTAGAGAGATAAAATTATTATTGTAAAAAAACTTGATCATATATATACTAAAATCTCTAAGATTGTAAATTATTCTGTAATTCACATATTAAAAGTACATAAGCTTAAAAAATTATCTAAAAAATAATTAGATTATTTATAAAAAGGAAGTTGAAAGAAATATTGAAAGATTTTTTTTTAATTAATTTTATTTATTTATAGAAGATTTTGATATTTATTTATTTATAAAATGATTTAAATATTTATATTATGATTCTAATACTTTATATGATCTAAGAAAGAGTTTAATAGTAAGAATTTTTATTTTAAATTACTAAAGTCTTGAGATAATTATATATAAGTTTATTATGAATTGATAGATAATCTGATTATTTTTTAGATCATTTTTTAAGCTTATATACTTCTAACATTTAGATTATAAAACAAATTATAGTCTTAAAGATCTTGATATATATATAATTAAGTTTTTTTATAATAATAATTTTATTTTTATTAATTCTTTTTTATGATATATCATGTTGTAAAATTTAAAAAATGATTTTTTAAGAGAAAATTATACATAACTTTATAATATCTAGATATATTATATAAAGATAAGATTTATTTTAATTATAGATTATTATTATATATAAATAATTTATTATAAAATAATTATCAAAAAAAATATAAGATCTAATGATATATATTAATTTAAAAATATGTGAAATATTTAATATTTCTTTTCACCTTTTATATATATAATTTTAATTATAAATTTTAGAACTTTTCTATATAATTTTTTATTTATAATACTATATAAAGTTACTTATTTTTGAAATTTTATAATATTAATTTATATTATTACTATAGTAATATAAAGATTCTTAATTTCTTAATCTTTTTGTGGTTATGTAAAATTACATTTTCTTATAATTTTCATTTATTTCATAATTATTCTTATTTTTACATCATATAATTATTTCTTATTACTATATTTATTATTATACTTTTATATTTAAATATTATATTTTATTTATATTTGAGATTTATATTTTTATATTACTTGTAATATAATACTCATATATATAGTAGAGTAGTATAATAGAAGATTATTTTTAATTTTGATAGAATGATTACATATTAATTACAGATAATTTTCTATAACTTCTGATAACTTTTCATGACTTCTGATAACTTTCTATAACTTTTTATAACTTTTAATAACTTTTCATATCTTTTTATGTACTTTAATAACTTTTTACATTTTTTAATAACTTTTAACATCTTTTAATATATACATTTCTAAAATTTATATTATAGTACTTTAAATTATAATATGTATATTAGATAATATTAGTTAGATAAAGATAATATCTATTATTATAAAATAATTAATTAGTTTTTTTTTATTTTATCTATTCTTATTAACTAATAAAAATAATTACTTTAAAAATTAAAAATCTTTATTATATTAATTTAAAAAAATTTATAAAGTTTTTGTTTAAAAATCTAATTAATAAATTTTTGATATATTTTCTTTATTAATTATAATTTTAATTTTTTAAATAATAAAAAAAATTAATTTCATAATTTTATTTAAAATAATCTATTATTTTTCTTATTTTAAAAATAATATCTTAAGATTTTATTTTAAAATTATTATTTTTAATATAATAATTATAAATATTTATATAAAAAATTTTTAAAATAACTAAATTATATTTTTATTATAATAATTTAATTTTATTTTTACTTATTATAAACTAATTTTAAATAAAATATTATATTATAATATATTATATTAGAAAATAAATTAATTTTCTATTAATTAAAAAAATTAATCAAATATAAAATATTAATAACTAACTTTTTATCAAAGAATTTAATAATAATTATTATAAATTATTAAAATTATATATAAAGTAAAAATATATAATAATAAGAATATAATATTAAATAATAAAATATAAAATTAATTAATTTATAAAATAATAAATATTTATATTAAAAAAAATAAATTATAATATTATAATATAATTAAAATTATTATTAATAATACTTATTAAAAATAATATTAAAATTATATAATTAAAAAGCAAGTTTATTTCTAAATATATTTAATAAAAAAGTAATAATATTAATAAATAACAAAAAAATTAATTAATTATTTTTATATAATATTTTAAAAAATTAATTTAAAATATAAAATATTATTTTTTAAATTATCAAGTAGATCAATTTGTCTATTTTTGATTAGTTTTATATAATTATAAAAGATTTTATAAATATATATTTATTTTTTCTTATATAAATCTTTAAGTATATTATCTTTTTAATCATTCTATAATTTTTTTCTCATAATTCTTTTAATAAAAATCTAAATTTTCTTCCTCTAAAAATAACTTTTAAAGAATAATATATTTGATTAATAAATAAAAAAATTAAATATGAAATATAAAATATTATATTAAAATTAACTTTAATATATATTATATAATATATTATTCTATTATAATAATAGTTAGAATTACTTTATTGATTTTCATATTTTAAAATAAAAAAAATTAATAATAATAGCTTTTTTTTTATTAAAAATTATATACAGTGATAATCAAAAATAATATAATACTTAAATTTTTTACTAATTATAATTAGTAAAATATGTATTTTTTCTTACATATAAAAATTTTTAATTTTACTAACAAATATTTTTTATTTT
>CAJVPS010002423.1:0-12370 GCA_910591765.1 Ambispora leptoticha | reverse complement strand
ATAAATATTTTTGCTAATTTCTTTCTATTACATATAATAGGTAATAAAAACAAGTATAAAGAAATCATAGATCTTACCATGGTTTCTCCTCTTCCACTATCTTATTCTTCTACATATCAATTTGCTCCATCTAATCATTTATCATTTAGCAATGATATAAAGATTGATAATATTAGGTATTTTTCATCACCAACTCAATTTTCACTCACTCAAGCATCAAATAATAAAAGATCTTTGACTTATAAAGAATTCAAGTATATAATAAATATTCTAAACAAAAAAATTAATAGTATATAACATCTCTGTCAATTTTTAGGTGATCAAGCACAAGAACAAACCAAATTAATTAAAAAATTAGTCACCACCAATGAACTATTCGAAATATTCTGAAAGGTACTTATTTTTGATTACTTTCAAAGTCAAAAATTAATTTGCAAGATCTACTAAAGTTCTTTTTTTTATTATTTTATACAGCAAGTGTACAAGGAAGTAATCAAGAAGTTGATCCCTACAATTCTCTTTCCAACCTCCAAGGAATATTGACAAATGTTAGAGAAATATTTGATAGAAAATACCAAAGATTATATTGATAGTCTGAGTCATAATGCGTGGATATCTATATTTATGAAGAAATACATTTATCAGATTCATCGTAAATTATATAAATCTATAAATTTTTTACTAATTATTTTTGTTTGATAATTTTAGATAAGAGCAAAATGCCACAGTAAATGCAATGATTACACTTCTACTATCCAAAACACTATCTTTTTAATATTTGGTGAAAAGAAGTTAGTAAGGGTTGATAACAACATATCTGCCATCTGCCTTGCCAAGTGAAAGAGAAGTGAGAAAATACAAACTGTATATAAAAATCTCTTCCAAAATAATAAATTGCTCACAAATATCAGTTACATGATATTTAAGGAATATAAAGGGAAAGTGTTGCTATTGATACATTGCGCATTTGTCCTAGTCATCTGTAACATTTTTCTCAGTCCATCAAGTCCAGGAATCAAATGCAAAGATAGGTCAATAACAAGATGTGTACACATATTTATAATAAGTAATACTTTAAATTTGCTTAAACTTTATATTAAAAATTATTCATAATGGATATTTAGTGAGCTGTGAAAAACAATCAGCCAGTAATGCCAGAAATGATGACAGAGATAGCAGAAAAAGAAATCAAAGAGGTGGAGCAAGCGGTAAAGAAAAAACACCAAAAGTCACAGGCTGAGGATATAATTGAAGAAGATGATAATGAGAAAGATGATGACTATGACAATTTTGTAAGTTTCTTTAATATTCTTTGCAATTTATTTCTTTGAAGTCTTTAAAAAAACTAATTTTTTATTCAAAAGGTCACCAACTTGGATTGCAAATTTATATAATATAGTTTTTTTTAAATTTGTATTTTATTATATATATATAGTTTATAATAAAATAAATATCTTTACTATTGTTTAACCTATAAATTCTACAGTTACTTGAAATTGCTACTATTACAGTTACTTGAAATTGCTACTGCTACTTGAAACTGACATTGTGAAGTTTTGTGCAGAATTTTAAAAAAAAAATTAAAAAATTTGTGCAGATCTATATTTTATTACAGATCTATACAGATTTTTTAATTTTTTTTTCTTTACCAATTATCATTAGGTTCGAAGTTTTGTGCAGATTTTGGATCTAAAGATCTGCACAAAATTGTACTCTCAAAAATTTTCTGATGATAATAACATATTTAGAAATATCAGTATCAATAATTAGATCAATAATATTTTTTCTAACTTTTGCTTCACATCAGACAAATATAGTTTTAAGTTTTTGTTCAAGCAATACTCTTCTTTTTCTTTTTGATTTGAGTATTGTAGCTTGATACATTCCTTTTGATAACTGAGTTCTTTGTGATAGTAAGACCTGAATAAGTTAAATAACAGTTATATTTGCTTTTTATTAAGCTAAAACTTCTAGAATATCATAAGATTCAGTCATAATAGCAAGTACAAATAAAGTGATTTTATTTTTCTTCTTGTGGATAGTCTTTTTAAAAAGTTCTTCTTCAGAAATCTTAGATAGTCCAGTATTATTTATATCTTGATCAAAAATAATTTCAGGAATATCTTCTTCTTCTTTTTCTTCATTATTATTTGATTCCTTATTTTTATCAACTGCTTTTTTACAGAGTCAACCTACAGGTCTAGTTCTATAAGAAGTAGTTCTAGAATTTTTAGATTTTTCTTTTGGCAGTCAAGTATTTATGTGTACCAAGTAATGAATTTACATTATCAGGTTTGATAGTTAATGTTTGAATACTATTAGTAAGAGCTTGTATTTGGACTAATAATACATTCTGATTATTATTTGCATTTTGATTATTGTCAATATTTGCCTAATTTAGTGATATATTATTTTGTTATTGATTATTTTTATTAGTTCTCTAGTGATTATTTTCAAAATTATTTTAATTATTCTAGTATGATTATAGCTAAGAATAATTAGAATGGATATAACCTGATTCATCACAATTATAACAGATTGAGACTGATTTAGAATTTTGATAATTAAACTATAATCTGAATTATTTCTATTATAATTAGATTCTTTATTGATTTTAATACTTGGTTGAGATCTTGAAGTACTATCAATATAGTATTTAATATTGAATTATTCTGGATCTGAGATTGATAATATTCATGGATTGGTATATTTGTATCTGCTTTCTCTATATTCTTTGCAACTTGTATCATATTTAAGAAAGTTCTATCAGCTGAGATCTGAATCCATTTTCTGATTTCTGATTTCTGATTTCAATTCTCTTTTATATATTCAGATTTTATGTTCTTTTGAATATTCATTTTCTGAATCTACTTTATAAAGTAGATTAATAAATTTGCCTGTGTATTTTTTCATAATACCAGTCTGTTATAATATTTTAATCTTATCATGTTATTAGTCAATTCTTTCTTAAATATGAAAGTGAGCTGCAAATTGATAACTAAAACTATATGATAGATCTTGATTATATTCTAGATTATTAGTTAGATAGTATTATTTCTTTCTCTTTCATTATATCATAAGATAGCAATACCTTTTAGATATTCTTTAACTAATTATACTTTTCTGATATTTGTAATACTATTAGCTTGAATAATGATATTAAAGTCTTTGAGTTATTCTGTTAGATCTTGATTATTTACTTAATATTTTCTGATAGGAATTATAATTTTTTTCATAGGCCAGGCATTCTGATCAGCTATGTAATTAATGAGAACTCTAAGAGTTATAATGAGATTATTCAAGTTATTTAGTTATACTATTTGATTATTTTCTTCTTCTTCTGATTGATTATTATTTTCTGAATCAGAGTAATTATTATTTTTTTCTGATTCTGGAGTTATTATAGATTGTATAGAAGATGTAGGTGATTGGTTATAAAATTTCTGACTTTAAGAGATTTACTTCATAAATCTTTTTAATTATTAATAATAATTATTGATTCTAGATTATTAAACTCAATATATAATTTTAAATAATTACCATTATATGAATTCTTTAAGATTCTTTCATTTTTATTTCTAAGTTTATATGTTGGCAAATCTTCTGAGTTTTTGATTTCAGAATAGTATCTATTAGTATTACTTTGAATAGAAGAGATTCTTGATTGAAAGATAAAATCTTGATAAATGAACTATTGGTAGAATTGTTCAATAAAATCAAGTTATTCTTCTTGAGTATTAATTCTGTCAAATAAAAAGATATTTACTAGTTGTACTATTCTTTGTTTTAATTGGCTAATATATATTTCAGTAAAGTCAAGTTGAATTAATTCTTGAAATAACAGATATATAATTTGATTAATTGATACTATTCTAATATGTTCTGTGAGCAAACAAAAAGTATAAAATGTAAAGTGAAATTAGATTGAAGAGAATGATAATAGGAGCAAAAGTCTTGAGAAGATATTCTAATAAGGTAATTAGAAATTTGATATGTCTCAAGATAATAATTAATAGATAGTTTAATAAAAGAATAATAATTGATCATGAAAATTCAGAACATAAATATTTATTAATTATGAATAAAGAGAAAGTATATAAAAAGTAATATAAAAGTATATGAGAATAATAAAGAGGTATGAAGGGGATTGAACTCTATAGAGAGGATATCAAAAATATATTATAGTAAATTGATAAGTATATTTTTACTTAAATTCATCTTAATAATATAGGGTTGAGAGAGACTGAAATAATTAAAGGGTGAAGAAAGGGGAATTAGACTATAACTTTTAATAATGATAAAGATTTCTAAGATCTATATCAATATTTATAGATATTATCTTAAAAAGAATAATAAAATAAAGAAATAAATAAATAAATCAAAGAAATTATAAAGATTGACTGAATGAAATCACTAGTAATTGATATAATTCAAGATTTAAATTGATTAAATAACAAGCTATTAATCAAAGAAGACTATAACTAAGATAAAGATAAAAACTAAAATACAAAAACTAAATAACTAAACAAATAAAAAATATAGCTTATTTATAGTAAAGATCTTTTACTCTCAAAAATAATAAATAAAAAGTATAGCTTATTTATAGTAGAGATCTTTTACTCTTAAAATAATATCAAATAAATCAAAAATTAATATAATATTATAATCCAAAAATCAATTTTGTATGATCAAAGGAATAAAACTGAGTGAAAAAAAGAATACTAATATAATTAGAAAAAATAATCTTTTAAAATTATATTTTCCAAATAATTCAATTAAAAAACTATTTATTTCAAGTTGAGATAATAGATTCTTTTATATATTTTTTAAATACATAAATTATTATAATATTATTAGCTAATACTATCTAATATATAAAATGTAATTATAGTACTATAGTATAAATAATTATAAATAGTTTATATCAAAGTATATTAAAAGATATCAAAGAATATTGAAGAATATTAAAGTATGTGAAAGAATATTAAAAAATATACAGTGAGTGATACTTAAAGATATAAATTACATGATTTGTCCTATTTTTAAAATCTAAAATTTACATTTGGTTAAAAAGTTAATTTATGATTTTTTTTAAATATATGTGATTTTTATAATATTATGTATATTACATATGTAATATATAATTATTATAATATATATCACAATATCATAATTATAATTATAATAAGCATTTTATTTTTTTTAATATTATTCTAATTAAAAAGTCTTTATTATAATAAAATATCTCACTTTCACCTTTCTTGTCTCATATCCTATCCAAAATATGTTTATTATTATCTATACAAATATATATATTTATTTTCTACTATTCAAATATATATATTTATCATCCAAACTTATTTCTTACTAATTATAAACTCATTTAATTTCTTCTGTAAAATCTGTCTATATAATCTAAATTTCTTATAAGCATATTCTGCTAATTTTTTCATTAATCCTTCATGATATAATTGCATATATCTTCATAATTTTCAAGCAAACTTTCTAATTATAATAATATTCATGGAATCAAGTAACTGTAAAATAGTTTTTTGTAAGCCAATCCATATATAATCATAATAATTTCTTATATAATGCTTAATTATACTTCAATATATCTTAATAAAATTAAGTTCATAATAAAACTTTAGATAAAAAATATATAAATAGTTAATATCTTTGATTAACTTCATAATGGCTAACTTTTTGCTATAAAATCAGGTTAAGAGATCATAATTCTTCTTACATAACAGTCTATTTATAGAGATCTCTCTGCTAACTCCTTGTTCTTATACATCTGATAATCTAAAACCAACTCTTTCTTCCAAGAATCTCTTTTCTGTAATATTCTCTTTATTTCTTTTAATTTTTCTTGTAAAGCAGAATTGAAGTAATCTTTGATAAATATTATTTGTTAGATTATTAGTTGTTCATTAATATTAATAAAAGTTATTAATCATATAATTAGTTACTTTTCTCTAAAGTCCAGATTCATCCTTCCTATGACAAGAGTATTCTTCATATATACTACATGATTAGTATTATTATCAAAGACAAAGATAACTATTATATCAGAGAACTTTATCTCAAAAATAGGAATTACTTTATGCTTAATTTGTTCTAGTAGATGCTTAACAGTCTAATAATCTTTCTGATTTTTGCCAGGTATAAGATAACAATATATCTTGATAAGAATATTTGAATATTTAGTCAATTCTTTTTCATTTAGTTTTAAATAACTACATATCTTTGAAAGAAATTCACTTATCATAATCAATCTCTCATTTCTCTTCTTTCATAATGATATTTGTCCATCTGTTATTCAAATTCTCTTTTTTTTATCATTTAAATAGAAAATATACTTATTATGAGTGATAAAAATTAATTCTTATTCATCTATTATAAGTATTAGCAGAATTATTTCTATTACTTCTTCTTCATATCTTGTTATTTATTATTCTAATTTTTCTATTATCTTCAAAAAATTTTCCTGATATGCAATAATATCATATCTATCAAAGTATATTCCTTTCTAATATTGCTCAAATTGATAATTCAAGATATTTAACCATCTCTCAGCTATTTACAAGCTAATCATTTTTCTGGTATCCATGTGTTCTGATAGAATAATATCTTTAATATACTGTTTAAACTGGAATGAATTAATGCTATTTACTCCTAATTCTTGTTATATTTATTGATGGCAAGCTAATGCTATATATTTGTTATCAATAAGTTGTATTTTTGATATTAATCACAATTTTAGAGTGAAAATAATTCATATTGCAAATAAAATTTGGCCAAAAAACAAATTTTTTTAGTTTTACATGACGTTAGAGTGATATAGATCATGTCTACAGCTTCTTGGCTAGCTTTTATTTTTTTATTATTATTTAATTATATTAAATACTCATAAATAGCACACTATCTGTTATACTTGAAAGCTGTAAAAATTTATCTATTTTCAAGAAGTTCATTCCAAAGTTGAGTAACTTTTTTACAAAGTATTACTTCCACATTATCTTTATCTACTACAGAAAGTATTGAAGACTCAAAGAATATAGATGGAAAATATATATGTCAAAGTTACTAAAAATACCAAAGATCCATTGGCAAAAAAATTAATAATTTTATGTGTTCTCTTGGTAGTCTTGACAAGTAAACCAGAAGTGTCAAATTTATAATAATAAGTTATTTTTGATATTTCTTTTATTATTCTTATATTCTCTTTTTCTGTATTCTTCTATATCAAAGTTATAAGTAAATGTATCCATATCTTCTTCTTCTCTTTGTCAGCCTTCTTATTTTTCTCTTTATCAATTTTGTCAGTTTTATCAATTCTGTCAGTTTTGTCAATTCTATCAGTTTTCTTCTCTTTGTCAATTTTGTTAGCCCTATCAGTTGCTTTATTTTCCCTCTCCTCTCTGTAAAATTTAATAGTTTTTTCTTCAAAAATTTTCTTCTCTTCTAAAATTTCTTTTTTTTGATTTTCTTAGACTAGTTTTCTTCTTTTATTATTGTATTCTTGAAGTTTGATAAATTATTTCTTTTGCTAAGACATACTTTAATAAAAAACTTCACCCAAAATACATATGATAAGCTAATTAATTTAAAAAAAATGTGATTTATGATTGACTAATAAAATTAGATTTTATGTATTTCATAATTTGATTAGTTAATCATAAAGACATGTGAAGAAATTGTATTCTATTTTGATCACTTATTATTCTGAATATATAAAACAAGATATTTTTAAATGAATATAACTCAGAAATAAGTAATTATTTTTAAAAAAGGAGATTGACAATTTGTAATAAATTGACTTAGCTTCAAAATAGTAACCTTCTTTTTTTTGTACTATCTCTGTATCATTATCCATTATTTTTTAAAGTTTTTAAATTTAATTTTTATCTTTAAGTATTATATATTATAGAAAGATATTGAAGAATATGAAAAAATGAGAAAGAATATCAAAGAATATCAAAGAATAAGAAAAAATATTTGAAATCATTATCCAAGTATAACTATTCCACCAAAATTAAAAATAATCTTTCATTATATTATTCTACTATATATATAAATATCATATTATAAATAATAATAAAATATAGATTCTAAATATTAAATAAAATATAATATTTAAAAATAGAAATGTGATAAATATAGTAATAAATGATATGAAAATAGAGATATTTATAAAATAAATAAAAGTTATAATAAAATGTAATTTTTCATAACTAGAGAAAGATTAAAAAATTAAGAAATTTTATGTTATTATAGTAATAATATATTAAAATATTTTAGTAGTAAAGACTTCTACAAAATGCTTATAAATAATTTTATAAACAAAATCATTTTTATATATAAAGCAAAATAAAATTACTTTGCTGATTTTATTATATTTATCATAAACTTCTAATAATATTCATATTTTCTAAGCTTGTTAATTATTCTGATATTCTTTTTCTATTCTTTATAATTAAATCAATAGATATATTAATATTTATAAGTATAGAAGTATCTTTTCTTATAACTTCTAGTAATAAATATTTCTTTAGATTTATTATATTCACTATATTGAGAGCAAATAAAAAGATTCAATTATTTTTTTCTTATACAGTTATTATATGTAGTTGCTTTTTCTTTATTCATTTTAAAATAGATTTTAAAATAATATTAATCAATATATTTTTCATATTCTCTATATTTTTCAATCTGAGAGTTAGAATGAATTTATTATAAAGTGGATTAATATGAATTAAAACTTCTTTTTATTCTTTTATTAATAAAGAGTTCTTGTTTAACTTTATTAGCCTAGTTTTCATTTGTTTTGAATTTAGTATAGAAAAATTTATAAACTTTGATAATTATTTAGTTAATAAGATTATTATAGTATTAGTAATATTAATGATCAGATATAAAAGATTTTTATAATACTAGTATTAACTATTTGATCCTTTTTAGTTAAATAACTATCAGTTATTTCAATTGTATTTTTGAGTAAACTTTTTGTCAAGTTATTTGAAATCTTCTCAGATATATTTTTTTTATTTGATTTTAATTTCTTCTTGATAAGCTTATATTTTATAAATTTTTTTAATACTTTGAATAATTTAAAAAGATATATCTTTAAAATTAACATCTCTTAGACTTTGATTAGAGATTTTAATAAAAATTCAAACTTCTTTAATAATGATTTTAATACTATTATCATCTTAGATTTCTTATTATCTAGAAGTTATGATATTCTAATTAACATATTACTATATGAGAAAAGTTTTTTTTTTAGATATTATTTTTTAAATTCACTTCAGAAACTTCTTTTGATTCATTTTCTTTAAAACTTATTTCATTAAATATTAATTCTTTTCTATTACTATAGATAAATTTAATAGATACTTTTCCTTTCTGATCATTATATTCAAAGTTTAAAAATTCTTTTCTAATATCAATATTAACTTTAATCTTATTCAAAAAGTTTATTACAATAATTATTAAATATATTTTAACTTTAATAATATCTATTTTAATAGAAATTATAATTTCATTAATATTTAAAAGTAAATTATTAATAGTTCCAAGAGATTATTTAGATATTTTATTTATATCAAATATAAAGATATTTGAATTGCATTATATTTTAATCTTATATCTTTAATAAAATTATATGTAGTAATATATTCAGAGATATCAATATCAATAATTAAATTAATGATATTCTTTCTAACTTTTATTTTATATCAGGCAGATGTGATTTTGAGTTTTTATTCAAGTAATACTCTTCTTTTTCTTTTAGATTTGAGTACTATAACTTGACATATTTCTTTTAATAACTAAGTTCTTTATAAAAATAAGATCTAAATAAGTTAAATAATAGTTATATTTACTTTTTGTTAAGTCAAATCTTCTAGAATATTATAAAGTTCAGTTATAATAGTAAGTACAGATAAAATAATTTTACTTTTCTTCTTGCAAATAATTTTCTTTGCTATTTCTTCTTCAAATATTTTAGATAGTCTACATTATTTATATTCTGATTAAGAATAACTTCAAAGATATCTTCTTGTTTATCTTCTTTATTATTATTTAATTTTTTATTTTCTTTAATAATTTCTTTATAAAAATCAATTTATATATCTGATTTCATAAGAGATAGTTCTGGCATTTCTGAATTTTTTTAGTAGTCAAGTATTCATATATATCAAATAATGAATTTATATTATCTAATTTGATAATTAATTTCTGAATACTATCAGTCAGAGCTTGTATTTGAGCTAATAATACATTCTAATTATTATTAATATTCTGATTATTACTAATAGTTGTCTAATTTAATAGTATATTATTTTATTACTAATTATTTCTATTAATTCTTTACTAATTATTTTTAAAGTTATTCTGATTATTCTAGTATAATTATAATTGAGAACAATTAGAATAGATATGATCTGACTTATCATAATTATAGTAAATTGAAATTAGTTTGGAATTTTAATTGTTAGATCTATAATTAAAATTATTTTAATTATAATTTAATTCTTTATTAGTTTTAATACTTTTTATTTATTAGTTAAGATCTTGAAGTACTATTAAAATAGTATTTAATATTGAGTTATTCTGAATCTGAGATTAATAATATTCTCAGATTGATATATCTGCATCAGCTTTTTCTACATTTTTCATCACTTAAATTATATTTAAGAAAGTTTTATTAACTAAAATCTGTACTTATTTTCTGATCTCTGATTTGAGTCCTCTTTTATAAGTTCAGATTTTATATTCTTCTGGATATTTATTATTTGAATCTATTTTATAAAATAGATTGATAAATTTATTTGTGTATTCTTTTATAATATCAGTCTGTTATAGGATTTTAATTTCATCTTTTTATTAATTAATTCTTTCTCTAGTCTGAAAGTATATAGTAAATTAATGACTAAAATTATATAATAAATCTTGATCATCATTCCAAATAATTAGTTAAATATTATCATTTTTTTCTCTTTTATTATATTACAAGATAATAATATTTTCTAAATATTCTTTAAATAATTGTATTTTTTTAATATTTATAATCTTATTAGCTTATATAGTAATATTAAAGTTTTTAAGCTACTCAGTCAGATTCTGATTATTTTTCTGTATTTTTTAATAAGAATAATAATCTTTTCTATAGGCTGAATATTCTAATTAGCTATTTGATTAGTAAGAGCTCCAAGCGTTATAATAAGATTATCTAAGTTATTATTATTATTATTATTTTATATTATTTGGTTATCTTCTGAATCAGTTTGAATATCTTCTTCTAAATTTAAAGAATTATTATTTTCTTCTGGTTTTAGAATTAATATAAATTAAACAGAGAATGTAGATGAATTTTTTAAATTCTTAGTTTTAGAATAATATTCATTAATATTATTATTATTGGATGAGATTCTTATCTAAGTTTATAAAGTAAAGTTTTGATAGATAAATTTTTGATAAAATTATTCAATTAGATTAAGTTATTCTTTCTAGATATTTACATAATTAAAAATAAAGATATTAGCTAATTATACTATTTTTTATCTAAGATAAATAGTATGTATCTCACTTAAATCAAGTTAAATTAATTTGTAAAATAACAAATATCTAATTTGATTTACTAATATTATTTTAAACTTTCTGTAAGCAAGTGAAATATTCAAAATTATAAAGAAAAATTTGATTAAAGAGAATAATAATAGGAGTAAAAGTGTTATGAACATATTCTAATAGAATAATTAGAAGTTTGATATGCTTCAAGATAATAATTAATAGATAATTTAATAAAAAAATAATAAGTAGTCATGAAAATTCAAGATATAAATATTTATTAATTTATGAATAAGAAGAAAAAGAATATAAAAAGAATATAAAAAGGATATATATAATAATTATTATATAAAGAGAATCTTTTTTATAGAGAGAATATTAAAAATATATTATAATGAATTAGCAAATAAGTTTTTACTTGAATTTATTTTAATAATATAGGGTTAAAAAAACTGAAATAATTAAAAGATAAGAGAAAGAAATTAAATTATACTTTTAATAATAATAAAGATTTCTAAGATCTATGCCAATATATATAAATATTATCCTAATAAAGGATAAAATAAATAAAGAAAGAAAGAATAAAATAAATTAAAGAAATTATAAAGATAAGTTATTAGCAATTAATATAATTCAAGATTTAAAATAATTAAATAGTAAATCTATTATTAATTAAAGAAGACTATTATTACTATAGTAATATAAATTTCTTAATTTTTTAATCTTTTCTTGATTATGCAAAATTATATTTTATTATAATTTTTATTTATTTTATAAATACTTTTATTTTCATATC
>CAJVPS010002422.1:0-12373 GCA_910591765.1 Ambispora leptoticha | reverse complement strand
TTGAGATTTATTGTAATATATGAGCTCACTTATCGTTTATTGAGATTTATTGTAATATATGAGCTCATTTATCAATTTAAGTTATATAAATTGAATTGGTCTTCTTTTTAGCTTCTAAACTTTTTTATATTATGCCAATCAAGAGCATTAACTGATGTATTAGAACGATTATCCGAAAAACCAGTGCTTTTTCCTAACGCAGCTTTATATATCGCATAAAATTCAAAGTTTGGCTTAGCGTTAACAAAAAAAACTCAATTTTCTTTTTCGCTTCGCAAAGAAAAGTCCCAGGGAGCGATAAAATCTATATGTACAAGATTCAGTTTTTAAAAGTTTGTTTCTTGACTAATCAATATAACAAGTTTAGATGTAAAACGCGCTCATAAAGAATATATCGATATTATCGATATAGATCAGCAAAATTTTCTAGAATCAGTTTAAGTTATCACCTCTCAATTCTGGGGTACTCACAGATTCATCAAATTTTTTCAGGTCCCTGTTATATTATATTTCACACTTGAACAGGAAAATCTGAGGAAGTTGAATCAATCACGTATTGGTAAACCCCTGGTTGTTGAACTAAAATCTGTTTGCCCGAATTCTATATTCGAGCTCTTCGATGATTTCGTAATGCCGTCCAGCCTTTAAAAAAATTCATAAATTCATAACGATAACGATAATGCTGGGCAAAATTTTCGATAGATTCTAGTAGGCCAATAGAAACATCCCGCAAACTCGCAATCGATAAGGGGATGATTTACACTGTCACAATATTTTTTTTTGTCAAGGGTATTTATCATTAGGTGATTTAGTTATATATTTATTTACTAATAAATATTAGAATTGACTATTTTATATTTTATTACTTTGTTTCTCTCAAAAACATTTTTTTCCTACTCCAATTTGGTATTCACTCACACATCACCCCAACTAATTGTCTAGCCAACCAACCAACTTCAACTTTATTTTTTTACCAGATACTTTTTCATCCTCATCGACAAATTCTCTACAACTTCACTAAATTCATATAGTAGTAATAGCCAAATTTATTCTTAATAATGAGTTCAAGCAGACGTGGAACTAGTATTCGTTCATCGACTGCTACCGCTACTACCACTACCAACAGCGCAGCTGCTTCAACTTCTAATTCAAGTAAAGCCAGCAAAGCAAATCCAGGTGTAGCAAGTAGCAGTGCCAAAAGGTTTGTTGTAATACAGAAAGAAGCTATAATAAATTTCTCAAAATTACAAAATTTGACGCGTCAATTTGGAATTTCTTTGAGTGAACAAGAAATTTCAGTTAGACCCTTATGGAAAGAGAAATAGGATACATAGCTTCACGTTACTTACTCGCCTTTTGTTTCATTATGCATGCATGCATGTATAAATTTTGCATGCGAAAACTAGAATTCAAAAAGAACTTGCGGAAATCAGTCTCGATCCTCCCTGTAATTGCAGGTTTGTATTTCAATCAATTTATTGATAAATGGGGATTTTCGACTGTCTCGTTGATTTTGTTGGTTACTACAACCATCGATAGTTCTATATAACTAGGGAGAAAATTTTCTCATTGGTATCCATTGGTTTTTTGTTTACGAGAATAATTAATGCTAATTTTATTCTCATTTGATAATAGTGCTGGACCCAAAGGTGACAACTTGTATGAATGGGTGTCCACAATTGTAGGACCTGCTGAATCACCTTACGCTACGGGGATTTTCTTCTTGGACATTACTTTTCCACAGGATTACCCCTTTAAGCCTCCAAAGGTTATTATCGCCTACTTATTGTGATAGACGACGCTCCCGTCACCATATCTTGATATTTTATAATTCACAAATAATTCTTGCATCCTTTAGGTTATCTTCCGTACGCGTATCTATCACTGCAATATCAATTCAACCGGCGCAATTTGTCTTGACATTCTCAAAGACAATTGGTCTCCCGCGCTAACCATCTCTAAAGTACTATTGTCCATATGCTCGCTATTGACAGATGCCAATCCACGTAATTATAGAATCTATTTTTTTTTTCATACATCCGTTCATTCTTCCTTCCTTCCTTCCTTCCTTCATTTTTTCTTTACCCGAAACAATTAATGTTTATCGTTATTATGATTTAGATGATCCCTTGGTAGGAAGTATTGCAAATCAATACCTGCATGATCGTGAGGAACATGATAAGACTGCTAGGGAGTGGACTAAACGGTATGTAATAATGTGATATTCGATGCCAAAGTATAAAAAATAGAACGTTTTGAGATTATTGGGGTTTTGTATTTTATTATCGCATATCCTCTGGAAGAATCATAGTAACTGATAATTTTCTTTTTTCTTTACAGTTATGCTTCCTGATCGTTTGGGTGGGTGAACGTAACATGTATAAAAAATATTTAATATATATTCATAAGTACATATTATTGGTGATATTATCTCTTCCCTTCTTATCCCTTTTCGGCTTTTATTGCGATGACACCTTTACCTTAACTTGAACACTTTACTACTTAATTAACTTGCATTGATAGAAATCCAACCACTATCTAATCAAATAAATAAACCCCGTATTTTTTTCCTTAACATTATCATACTCGAAGTTGAGTATGGTTTTTTATTAGTTATATAGTTTGTTTCTAATCCTCCTATACTTCTTTAATATTATTACCACTACCCTTATCAATAATTTGAATATCTTTTTTCCTCCCTTGCTTATTGTAGACTTCTTGCTGTTTTATTATCAAATCATTATCTTGTAAAGTACAAAAAAGGCTCGATCAAGTTATTATAGCAACATATATCATAAATAATATATAACTATTATTATTGATTTCTTTTCGTTACGAAACGGTAACGGTAAGTTTAACTATAATGTGTAAAGCCACACAACCGTTAAATTATTAGAGTTACCGTTTAACGATAACATGATTTCTCGAAGAGGATGTGACTATATAAGGGTGACATCAGAATCTGTCCAAGGTTTTGTCGATCCCGGGAATTATGCTTCAATTCTTAAAGGTCAATTTTAAGGAAGATTAGGTTATAAAAATCGCCTCCCTGACATATTTGATTTTTTGTATTGTGTCGGATTTGTTTTGCCGGGTTGGTGTTTCTGATAAAAATCCGCGTATTCTTATTTGCTGCTGGCTGATGATCATTCGAACCTGACTCACAATATTTATAAATGACTCATCGGCGGTCGTTAAAAAACTCGTGTAAAGTTTAGGGGAAAAGAAGGAATTAAGAAAGGAAAAATGTCCAACGCAACCACCGAAGAACCAAAAAAGACAGCAAAACGCGATGCATTACGCGCAACCGAGCACCGAATCCAAAAAATATGGCAAGATGCCAAAGTCTTCGAAGTGAATGCACCGACTCTAGACGAGATCTCGCTTGAACAAGAGATCTCTGGCGAAATCAAGTTGCATGAACGGTACCCAAAGTATATGGGCACTTTTCCTTATCCATACATGAATGGAAGATTACATTTAGGTCATTTTTTCACAATTATTAAACTGGAATTTGCTACCGGATATGAACGAATGAAGGGAAAACGGGCATTGTTTCCGTTGGGTTTTCACTGTACTGGTATGCCGATAAAGGTGGGTGAGTGATAGCGAGAAAAGAAGAATATTTAATTTATGAGGAATTGATGCGCGGTGTTATCAGAGTATTCATAATTAATTTTAATAAATCATTATTCATTTTATAGGCATGTGCAGATAAGCTAGCACGAGAAATAAAGGAATTCGGTCCAAATTTTGAAATACCAAATGAAATAGAAGATATTGTTAACGATTTAACATTGAACGATAGCACTGACCCAAATTCTGCCGCAACTACCACAAATTCCTCTAGCATATCCGGAAAAACTGTGAATAAAAAAGGAAAAGTTGCGGCAAAATCTACCGGACAGAAATATCAATTTCAAATTATGCGTAGTATCGGAGTACCCGAAAAAGAGATTGCTAATTTTGCTGATGCAAATTATTGGTTATCGTATTTTCCGCCGTTGGCTATTGTAAGTGCTCTGATTTATTTTTTTCCGTTTCTTTTTTATACATTTATATATTTTGATATTATTTTTAGCAAGACTGTAAATCCATAGGAGCAAAAATTGATTGGCGCCGTTCATTCATTACCACTGACGTCAATCCATATTACGACTCATTTGTGTGTTGGCAAATGCGAAAACTAAAATCACTAAATAAAATAAAGTTTGGCGAGCGATACACGATTTATTCACCGTTGGATGGACAGCCGTGTATGGACCACGATCGACAAAGTGGAGAAGGTGTCGGACCACAAGAGTATACAGTGATTAAGTTGAAGGTTATTGAGTGGAGCGAGAAGGCGAAAAGTGCAATTACTCCATTCGAGCATTTGTTGAGTGAAAAATCTATTTTCCTTGTGGCTGCCACTCTTCGACCTGAAACAATGCGAGTCTTCATTATTATTTAACCTTTGCTTTTAACATTTTAAAATGAGCAAAACAAATTAATAATATATTTTTATTTAGGTTTGGCCAAACAAATTGCTTTGTTGGTACAGAGATTACTTATGGCCTTTTCAAAATCAATGAAACCGACATATTTTTGTGCACGAAACGAGCAGCAAGGAACATGGCGTTTCAAGGGTACTCGAATGAACGAGGTTTAGTAACTCAATTAGCAGAAATAAAAGGTGCTGCATTAATAGGCACAAAAGTTAAGGCCCCTCTAAGTAAATACGAAGGCGTATATGTACTTCCAATGGAGAACGTTCTGTCTACAAAAGGAACTGGTGTAGTAACATCTGTTCCTTCCGACTCGCCTGATGACTTTGCCACTTTACAAGACCTAAAGAAGAAACCTGAATACTACAACATTAATCCCGCCTGGGCTGATTTTGAACCTATCCCCATAATCAACACCCCCACATATGGAGACTTGTCAGCGCCAGCTGTATGCAAACTAAAGAAAATCAATTCACAAAAAGATCGTGTGCAATTGGCGGAAGCCAAAGAACTTGTCTACAAAGAAGGATTTTATAATGGTACAATGATTTACGAGACTTTCAAGGGTCGAACTGTGCAAGAGGCGAAACCGCTGATTAAAGATTTGTTGATATCAACTGGTCAAGGGTTTATCTACAATGAACCGGAGAGTTTGGTGATGTCTCGATCAGGGGATGAATGTGTTGTGGCGTTGTGTGATCAGTGGTATTTGGATTATGGGGAGGAAAAATGGCGAAAGCAAGCAGAAGACTGTTTGTCTAAAATGAATACTTACGGAAACGAGACAAGGCATCAGTTTGAACAAACTTTGGCTTGGTTGAACCAATGGGCCTGTGCGAGATCATATGGTCTTGGTAGTAGATTACCTTGGGATCCACAATATTTGGTGGAAAGTTTATCGGATTCTACTATTTATATGGCTTATTACACAGTGGCTCATTTATTACATGGTAATTTTCGTTATCAAGTCTATTATTTATTAGAATATGTTATTAAATCTTTGATATAATCAGGAGGAACACTCGATGGATCAAAGCCAGGACCTCTTGGCATCAAACCCTCCGAACTAACAGATGAAGCATGGGATTACATTTTCACTGACTCGGCTTCATACCCCACCAACACCACAATTTCCAAAGAAAAACTCGACACATTAAAACGCGAATTTAAATATTTTTATCCGCTGGATATTCGAATATCCGGCAAAGACCTAATCCCCAACCATCTTACTTTTTTCATATACAACCACGTCGCCATTTTCCCAGAAAATTATTGGCCAAAAGGTGTGCGTGCAAATGGCCATCTACAATTAAACCGTGAGAAAATGAGTAAAAGTACCGGAAATTTTATGACCGGCTCAGATGCTATTGAAAAATACGGCGCGGATGCTACACGTGTTGCGCTTGCTGATGCTGGGGACGCAATTGAGGATGCTAATTTTGAAGAGTCAACTGCTAATGCGGCTATTCTTCGTCTTTATACTTTGAGGGAGTGGTGCGAGGTATTTAAATGATAAAAATCAAAAATTTTATTTTTCATGCATTGCTGATTGATAGCTATACACTTAATTATGCGTACTTAGAGTCAAGTAAAGAATAAGGATGCTTTACGAACAGGTCCTGTGACCAGTTTCCATGATCAAGTATTTATTAATGAGGTTAACAAGTTTATACAAATGACAGATAAAGCGTATGAAGAGTAAGTATTGTGTATAAATTTCACTATGGCCCCTTGATTACAGAGGCTGCGACTGTATTCGCTAATATGGAATATATATATATATATATAAAATAGTACTTTATATCGTGAAGCACTCAAATACGGTTTCTACGAATTACAATCAGCACGCGACTGGTATCGAGAAGCCACATCGCAAGAAGGAATGCATCGTGATTTGGTGTTGTGGTGGATAGAAGTTCAAACGTTGTTACTTGCTCCGATTGCACCTCATTGGTCAGAACATATATGGCAGGATCTTCTGAAAAAGGTTTGTAATATTTGGGATTTTCAAATTAATATTTTAAGGTTTGATTTTAATTTTTGATAGCATATTGCTGCCATATTTGTAGGATAGTCTCATTGTCAATGCACAATTCCCGAAAGCGACTGCATCTCCGGACGAAAGCATTCTCAAAGCCGCCGAATACGTACGAAAAATGATCAAATCCGTACGAGACCTTGAGAATGCAACACAACGAAAGAAAAAGAAGGGAAAGGTCGAACAATTTAATCCTTCAAAACCGAAGCATTTGAACTTGTTTGTGGCTACTAAGTTTCCCGAGTGGCAAGATTCGACGGTCGATGTATTAAGACAGAGTTATAATGAGGTATGACAATTTGTCGATTTTTCTTTGATAATTAGTCATGACCTTAATACATTACAAAACATAGGAAACACAAACATTCGACGACGCAAAAATCCGCACAATTTTAACCGAAAAAGGGCTCTTGAAAAACAAAAAAACAATGCCATTCGTGCAAGAATTCAAGAAACGTGTCGAGAAATTTGGCGCTTCAGTGGCATTTGATCGTGCGCTGTTGTTTGATGAGTATGACACACTCATCACTACATGCGAATTCTTTAAACGTAGTTTGGGATATGAGAAGTTGGATGTTTATAAGTCGGAGGAAGTTGTTGGTGTTAATACTGATAGTCATCCTGTTGAAGATCAGAACGCGGCCGAGGCTGCTGTTCCTGGCGAACCAGGGGTTGTATTTAGGAACATTTAAAGTGTATTTTAATAAAATTATTTCGATCGAGTAGTACAAGATCAATTAATAAACAAATCGCGCGTTTTTATTCTGCTAATAATAAATATGTCTTCGATATCTTCGTCGCCGCCACCTCCACCTCCACCACCCCCACCACCACCAATACAACTACAAGAAAATTCAACCTCGACTTCACAAACACCGCAGCCCACGTCACCTACAACCTCAACAGCTTCTTCCTCCACAAATTTACAAGAATCAACTAGAATTGTGTCGGGTTCTGGTGGTGGTGGTGGTGGAAGTTCTACTGACTTGGACTTGTCGGATGTGCATTCACCGTTGGAACTTACTGGTTATGTATGTTTTTTTTTAGAGGCGGTGTTTAAACTAGGCTGGAGAGATGTTGTTTATAAAACCCGTGATTTACTACTGCTATATAAATTAATTGGACACTTTTATAAATTTGATTTAGGTGGAAACTGTTATACAGCAACTGGTAAGTATTTTCGTGACTTGTTTTTTGGTTATTCATTTCATTTTCCTCTTCTATGATATATTAGCAAACGAAATTCGATGACTTGTCCTCAAAATTGATATCCAAAAGTAAATTAAATAACTTTTTTTAGTCTTAACATTTCGATCTTAATAATTTGTTCTTATAAATTTGAATTAATTTATTTAGTGGAAGACATGGGAACACGAATAGACTCGCTCGAGAAGTCGCTTGGCGAATTGATGCAACAAGCTATCGCGGAAGAGGTTCTTTTGCAGGAGGCGACTAACAACTAACAATTATTTGTCGTCATCTTCGTAAAAATAGTACCTTTTTTATTTCCGTATTTTTTTATCTTTAATTTATTCGAAATGATTACATATCCTAAAAAAGTTAGATATCAAACTATTTTTCTATCATTTTATAACTAATCGATCCCATCTCTATAATATGTATAATAAAAAATAAAAACATATCAAAAGGAATAATCAACCACCCAAATCCATTTACCCAACCCATTACTTTGTTGAAGCAGCAGTAGTAGTTACAGTAGACGACTGAGCTTCTCTCTTTTTCACACCACCATCACTTTCCGACAAAGGAACTGACAACAAATCCATAATTCTTTCGAGCACTGGGTTACCACCAAGTCGTTCAATTTCGTCTCGTACTTTCTTCTCTGTTTTTGCGAGATATTGTTCGGTGTATCGAAACGATCCGGTTCCTTCCATTAGTTTTACGGCGTATTCCTTTAACTCAAGTGATGAGGTGTGTTGTTTTAGAATGTCTTTTTGGGAGGAAAATCAAAAATGTATTAGATATCGTCATTTATTGGAAAGAACAAATAATATTTCATTTCTTAGTAATTGGTTATTGATTACTTACTCATTAATTGATTATCTGATGGATCGGATTGTATCGAATGTATGATTGGGAATGAGAACTTCCCTTCAGTTAAATCTTCACAGTAACCTTTATTACCTATGTACTATTTATTGTACCATATAATTTCATTATTAATTAATGAATGGTGAATGAACTTAAGATATCGTTTTTTACTTACGACAGCGGATTGTAAATTCATGTAATCATCTCTAACTTGAAAGTGTATACCGATATCGTTTACTAGATTTACATAATCCTTGCTAAAAAAAATAAATTTTTTTAGAAGTCTGATATCATGTGAACACGAAAAACAAGAATATTTACTCGTTTATATTGCTAGCCTCGGTCATTAATTTCACAGCAAGTCTTAAAAGACCACCGGTTTCTTTATATTAAAATAAATAAATTAGCATCGTAATAATCACTATCAATTCATCACGTGATCAATATACAAATCACTCACTATTTGAAACCATTTCAATAAACTCTTCTTCAGATGGACACACCACGTGATCACGCCAATACAATTCCATTCCCTGTCCACGATGCAAATTCATCAATTCTTCAGTATAGATCTTTATCAATTTAGCATTCTCGAGTTTTACGAGTTCATTTAACGCGAGAAAATATACGTAGTTGGCGCAGTTGATTGTCGCTGGTATACCATAGATTTGGTGTGCGGCTAATAGTTGTGTATGATGAATAAATTTCAATAAAAGATGGTAAGAAGTAAAAAAAAAAAATTGCAAATCATATTATTGTCTACCTGGAACACCCCGTCTTAATGTAGAACTATCTTCTACATCATCAATCCTGTTTTTTGGGTAAGTGAAGTTCTGAGGAGAACCAAATATGCGCATAAAAATCAAAATATCCCAAATACTTACAACAAACTTGCAGTATGTAGCATTTCTACGATTTTTGTTATAACGACTAGTTGTTCTTTTGGAACTTTGAGCCAAAAATCAAATGCTGCAATCAGTTTACTTCGAATTTCTTTGCCAGGATGTTTGAGAAGGTGATTGTATGGTTGCAGTAGAATCTATGTTGGCGATAAGAAATCAAAGATAACTGATTCAAATCGATCATGGTTCGTCAATTGATGGCTTGATTTTATACCTCTTCTAATGCCCATGTTGCATTGTTGCTATTATCTTTATCAACATTTTTACTTGACAACGAACTAAGAATTGGTTTTGACGAGGATAAATTTTTGTCGATGTTTTCGATATTGATGTTGCTGTTGCCGAGACTTTTTCGTTGTGAGGATGATCTGTTGAGTTTAGAAAAGCTGCTGGCTACTTTTTTCATTGTCTTTGTTTAATTCTGGATAATTTTAAGTCTTTGATTTCAGAGAATGAACCAAGAGGGAGTAGAGTGTCCATACCGCTACTTATTATGATTTTTTTATAATTTGGACTGTAACGTAATCCATGTACTAGGTATTACATAATAAGGTAATGTTTGTACTCGGCATTACATATAAAATACGGGCATAAGAGCCTTTAATAGACCAAAATCTAGGTTTACTTCCAATTCTTGGCTGTTGCTTTTGTTAAATTTCCGGGAATTTCCTACAATCGGAGAATATCATTGATGCAGGTTAATCAATCAGTTGAATTTTTCCGATGGATTTTTGTTCTCATTTAGATTCCCATAAATAAAAAGAATTTACGTTTTGTCGATCCGGAAAATTTTACTATAATTGTTTAAAGTTAGCGTTAGGCAAGAATGACCATCGGTGTATGTTCCAAATCAAAATCTTAACCAAAACATAATCAATCTCCCCATACCGATACCCCCTATTTAGACCGGTTGTGATTTGGGGGCACAACATATATAAAAATTGCCTCCAGTAAAAGTGATACCCAAAAAGTTCTTGATCGCGAATAGAACTATTAAGCTTATCTTGTGTATCGAACAAATCGCTATTGTAAAAATGTTTGCGACAAATCGAAATTTCCATTCGGGTTTTCGGGTTTACGCAACGAATTTGACACTTACGTAAAACAATAACTCAAATTTAAACTTTAATGAACAAAAATTATCTCGTTGAAAACAAGAAACTAAAATTTCGGGATGCTTTCTATTATTGTTGTAACAGTTTTCGGGTCGGGCTGCACTCATTTAAGTAGCGATACCGCCATGACGAAAATAGTATATTGAAAGCATTAGATTAAAGTTAGGGTTAGGATTAAAGTTATATCACACATGAAACTACAAGTGTCTCCTGATATAAGAAAGTTGAATATAGGAAAGAAAAATTTGTAAATTATAATTAATAATAAACATAGTGCATATATATTAATACAACTTTGAATTACTATTACTTTGTCAAGAACTTGGCTTGACTAGCTTTATAATTTTACGATAAGAATTTTTATATCTATTGTATTCATATAAAATAAGCTCATTATCAAAATATAACAATGTAACGTTGGACATGTCATGTGATAGAAATTAGCCTTGGGCTACAGCCGACACTATGATAATTTATTATAGAATTAATGTAATATAAAAATAATTTACAGTCATATCTCCATATAAGCACGCCTCGGGAAACACCAAAAAGTGTGTCTATAAAAGGTAATTAGACTAAATTTTGAGATATATCCGATGGATTATCCCGTGTTCGGAAAATCGATCCTACGTCCTGGCGTTGTTGTGTAACTATAAAAGAGGTTGTGATTACACAGTCACCGTCGATATAACAGACACGATTGAGGTATATAATAAATTGCCGTCAATATAATGAATTCATTAATGATATAACGGACTTTTGAAATTTTTCACTAATGAACCGACCCGGTCCGTTATATCGACTTTGACTGTGTATATAGAGGTCAAATTTCTTATGCTTCATAACTGGGATCGGGAAAACCTGTGATTGTATGGAGGGTGTGATTGTATAGGTGTGACTGTAAGAGGTATGACTGTAATACATGATGGGTTACTCTAGTCATAATTTGTTTTGGAAAATTGATTTACACTGGTAATAAATATTTAGTGTGAAATATATCATCCTCTCTAAATTACATTAATCTCATTATATTAGAGAGTTACATACTAAGAAAATAGGAGCAATTAGTGGGCCAATTTTTCTTTTATTTCTCTATTAATAATTTTCTTAATCACGAGTATTTCCTCCAAAGTTCAATCGGAACCCACGATCAACACCCGACGCCATCTGGTTCTCAAAAATTGAGCCCAGAAATGCTGGATCGTCTTCATCAAATTCACCACCGTGATGTGCTCCTTTTGGAGCAGATGGACTAGCATAAGATTTTCTTCTATCAACATTTTTAATAACAATAAATAGTATGTGTTTTTTAAAACGTTTTACTTATTAGTAAAATAACAAAGTTTCTTTATTCACAGCATTTTTGCTTATAAAAAACACGCACCGTTCTCCACCGCCTTTTGAAGGCCACGTCGGAAACATTTCTGGATCTTTTGGTGCAGGTCGTTCTCTTTAAATTTATTAATTAGAAATTATCATTAGTATTAATATATTATTAATTTTTGAAAAAGCTCTTCAATCAAACAAACGAATAATTTTTTGAAGAACTTGCGTGAAATACGGATGCTTTAATGCTTCTTCAGCAGTGATCCGCTTTGCCGGATCGTAGGTTAGCATCTTTTGCATTAGGTCGAGCCCGTTTTCTGATAAATCCAAGAATCGGGATCGTAAATGTCCTTTCCTGATAGTGTTAGTAGTAAAATGAACAAACTATAAAATTATTATCACAAACTAAAAAAAAAAACCAGTTAATTTCTCCCACGAATAAAAATCACA
>CAJVPS010002421.1:0-12382 GCA_910591765.1 Ambispora leptoticha | reverse complement strand
AAATTTGTATTAATTTATTCACATTTTGTATTCATTTCTTTCTTATAAATAAGATCTCTCTATTCTGTACTTTTAGCTTCAGATCTGAATACTTTTAAATAATAAAAACAATTATAAGTTATAAAATTAAAACTTATTCATCTTGCATTTTATCTTGTTTATAACCATTAACAAAATAATCTTACAAAAATATTATATATATTTTTTTATATTTAAAATAAAAAATAATTTAATAAAAAAGTCTTATTAATATAATCAAATTTCTTTATAGTTATATTTTTTATATTATCTTTTTTAAGTTTTTTAATTATTAATTAATTATAATTAAAAAATTTTTATCTCTCTTAGTTATCTAATTTTACTTTTTTATATATAATAATTATAAAAAAATCTAATTATATTTCTTATAAATTTGAATTTAAATCCAAAAAATATTTTAATAAATTTTTATTTATTATATAATTATTTATTTATATAATAATAATCAAAAATAATAACTCAAAGACTAAATTTATTAATAAAATATAATAAATATTAAAATTTTTTCTTTATATTAAAATTTATAATTTCATTAAAAATTAATTTTTATTTTTATATTAAAATAAAGTTTATTAGTTATAGGTTAATATATATTTTTTTTAGATTTTTTTGAAAGAGTTATTTTAATTATAAAGTTAATATAAATATTTTTATTAATTAAATTTCATTTTTAATTAATAAAAATTTTATATTAACTTTATAATTAGAACAACTCTTTTAGAAAAAACTAAAAAAAAATTAAAAAATCTAAAAAAATTATATATTAAATTACAACTAATAAATTTTATTTTATTATAAAAATAAAAATTATTTTTTAATAAATTATAAATTTTAATATAAAGAGAAAATTTTAATTTTTACTATATTTTATTAATAAATTTAGTCTCTGAATTATTACTTTTAGTTATTATTATAATTATAAATAAGATAAAATATATGATAAATAATTTTAATTTATAAATATTTATGATTTTATTATTTAAATAATATTCAAATCTAAAAATTAATTTATAAAATAAAATAATATATTTATATAAAATAAATAAATATAAAATATAAATAAATTAATAATAAATTAATAATCTAAAATATATATAAATATTACTTAATTAAATAAATTAATAAACTTATATTATATCTTTAAAGAATTAATTATATTTAATTTAATAATAAAATAATAATTATTAATATAATAAATAATATTATAAGAAGAACAAGTAAAATTATAAAGAAAATAATTAATTAAAAATAAAATTAATCTAAATTAATAATTAAATAGCATATGATAATTATTAATATATAATATATAAATAAAATTAATTTTTAAAATAAGTAAAATAAAAGATAAAATATAATATAAAAAGTATAAAATAAAGATTTAAGCTAAAAGAATATAACTAATTAAAATTATTATATTTATAATAAAAAATATAAATTATTTTTATATAAAATTTTTTATAAATATTAAATTAAATTAAATTAAATAAGACTTACTTAAATCTGTTTTTTATTTATAAAATAAAAATATATTTTTAAAATTATTTAAAAAATTTTAAATTAATTATTTAAATTATTTTATATTATAATTAAATAAGTAAAAAATTATATAAAATATAATATTAAAATATAGTAATAACAAAAAAAATAATAATTAAATAATATAATTTATTTTATATAATTTTATTTAACAAATTTTAAAAATTAACTATAGTTAACTTATAATATATATTTAATTTCTAATATTTTATTTCATATTTTTTATTATCTATAAATAATTTAAAATATTTCAATATTAATTTTTGATATAATTCTATATTAATTTTTCTATTTTTTCTTTATTATTTTAATAAAAATTTTTTATAATATGATTTTTTTATAGATTATCAAGTTAATTCTTTTCTTAATTCTTTTTTTATAATTAGTTATAAGTTCTTAATCAGATTAAGATTTAATAAATACATCAGAAAATTTTTGAGAATACAGTTTTACACAGATTTTCAGATTTAAAATCTGTGCAAAACTTTAAATCTAATAATAATTGATAAAGAAAAAAAAATTAAAAAATCTGCACAGATCTGTAATAAAATGTAGATTTGCATAGATTTTTTAATTTTTTTTTAAAATTCTGCGTAAAACTTTACAATATCAGTTTCAAGTAGCAATAGCAATTTCAAGTAACTGTAAAATTCATAGTTAAATAATAGTAAAAATATTTATTTTATTGTAAACTATATATATATAATAATAAAATATAAATTTAAAGAAAACTATATTATATAAATTCGTGATCTAAGTTGGTAATCTTTTGAATAAAAAATTAGTTTTTTTAAAGACTTCAAAGAAATAAATTGCAAAGAGTATTAAAAAAACTTATAAAATTATTATAGTCATCATCTTTCTCATTATCATTTTCTTTAATCATATTTTTAACCTGTGACTTTTAATATTTTTTCTTTGTCACTTACTCTGCCTTTTTGATTTCTTTTTTCACTATCTCTATCATTATTTCTGATATTGCTAGTTAATTATTTTTCACAACTCACTAAATATCTATTATATGAATAATTTTTAATATAAACTTTAAGCAAATTCAAAGTATTACTTATCATAAATGCATATATATATCTTGTTACCAACTTATCTTTGCATTTGATTTCTGGACTTGATAGACTAAGAAGAATATTATAGATAGTAGAATAAATGCATAGTATATTAACAGTAATGCTTTCTCTTTATATTTCTTAAATATTATGTAATTGATATTTATAAGTAATTTATTATTTTGAAAGAGATTTTTATAGTTTGAGTTTTCTTATTTCTCTTTCACTCACAAGATAGATGACAAATGTGTTATTATTAATCTTTACTAACTTTTCTTTGCTGAATATTGAAAAGATAATATTTTAGATAGTAAAAGTGTAGTCATTATATTTACTATGGTATTTTATCCTTATCTAAAATTATTAAACAAAAATAATTAGTAAAAAATTTATAGATTTATATAATTTATGATAAATCTGATGAATATATTTTTTTGTGAATATAGATATCTACATATTATAATCTAATCTATTAATATAATCTTCAGCATTTTTCATCAAATATTTCTCTAATATTTATCAATATTTCTTGAAGGTTAGAAAGAGGATTATAAGAATTAACTTCTTGAATATTTTCTTGTATGCTTACTATATAGAATAATAGAAAAAAGAACTTTAGTAGATATTGCAGATTGATTTTTGACTTTGAAAATAATCAAAGAAAAGTATCTTTCAGAATATTTTGAATAATTCATCAGTGATAACTAATTTTTTAATTAATTTGATTTGTTCTTGTGCTTGATTATCTAAAAATTGATAGAGATGATATATACTATTGATTTTTTTGTTTAGAATATTTATTATATGCTTGAATTCTTTATAGATTAAAGATTTTTTATTATTTGATGCTTAAGTAGGTGAAAATTGAGTTGGTGATGAAGAATATTCAATATTATCAATCTTCATATCATTACTAAATGATAAATAATTAGATAAAGCAAATTAATATATAGAAGAATAAAATGATAGAAGAGGAGAAATCATGGTAAGATCTATAATTTCTTTATGCTTACTTTTATTACCTATTATATATAATAGAAAGAAATTAGCAAAAATATTTATTTATAATATTTCTATACAGTTTTTTGCAGATATTAGCTTACTAATTTAGTAAAGATAAAGTAGTAGACAAAGTAGCAGATGAAGTAGCAGATAAAGTAGTAGATAAAGTAGCAGATGAAATAGCAAATAAAAAAATAGATTGCAAAGATGAAGCAGTAAGTATAGGAGAAGATGAAATTGATTATCAGAATTTTGGACCTATTAAAGTAAGATTAAGAAATTTAATTAGAAAATTCTTATAATCTTTGCAGTCATAAAAAAACTTTAAAAGATCTTGTCTATTTTTCATGACTATATAACTAAATAGATCTTTTATTTAGTTGAAAGCCTGTATTTCTAGTTATTCTGTATTAAATGATATTATATCAGTTGATTTTGAAGAATCATCTTTAGAAGATTTCTTAGATTATTTTAATAATTTGCAAAAATATTTGGACATGATTATTAAAAAATAATAGTAGTAAATAAAAAAGAAATATAATAATGAATAAAGTAATAAAAAAATAAAGAAGCAACCTATTATTTATATAACAGATCATTACAATTATCATACTTTATCAGACTGTAAAAAAAATCTGTAATATACTTTATCTATTCTTATCAATGCTATATTAATGTTATATCAATATTATAATGCTAGTCATTATCTATATAACTTTAATAAATCATTAATATTTGTTATATAAAAAAAAACTTATTTATCAATGATAATAATATCTCTAAAATACAGAAAATCTTCCTAAATATATCACAAGAGATTCAGGAGTTAGTCTTTGAAATATATTTAGAAAGGTCTCTATATTTGAAAAAAATCAAAGTTTTATTTCTTTTTAATTAATATATAAATTTACTTAACTTTTGATAAAAATCTATTATTTAATGACTAAATATCATTGTCAAATTTACAAATAGTATTTTATAACTTCCAGTAGACTGATATAGTATATCAATATAGTACTTCACAGAAGAAGAACTATTTGTCAATCAACTGATTATATCATGTAAAGACCATAATTATCTTAGCCAATACAAAGATTAGAGTATGATATAGATTTGTGGAATATACCAATTACAAGATCATCTCTTCTAATAACATTGGTAGAATGCAATAAAATAAAGATATTATCTCTAAATATTGAAGAAGAAATAATATTATCTGTGAGAGTTGCTAAAGAAATAACATTACCTGTAAAAGTTACTAAAGAGATTTCAGAAGAAAGTTCTAAAAAATTATTACTAGTAGATATTAACACTAGCTTTGATTCTAAAGATCTTCAAGGTGTAACTTTGGATGATATTTTGAAGACTATTAAAGAAAAAATTGAACTGGAATACTTAGCATAATAGTCCAACAATATTTACTGTGACTTCATGAAATTGATAATAGAGAATAATATTTCAAACAAGATTAGAGATAATATAAATAAATTCTTTAATAAGCATGATAATCTGAAGAAATTACTATTATTCAAATTTACAAAAAGTGAAAAAGATTATCTTAACCAAATAAAATTACCTTTGATCAACTTCAAAGAAAAGATTATCAGAACTTTTTCTAATATTGCTTTTATTCTCTATTATCATCTAATTTTTTGAGTCATTCAAATACTTTTATAATAATCAGGAATAACAAATAATTTTAACCAACAGGGTATTCTAAAAAAGGAAAAGATGGTAAGTTTTTAATTATTATAATATTATTAACAAAATTAATAAATTAGTAAATATTAAGTAATTATCAGAAAGATGAAGTTAAAATAAGAGTATTTGAAGAATAATATGAATATAATTAGTGATACAAGACCAAAAAGATATTTTCTTCATTACACTATCTATTATTGATTATTCTATATTCAAATATTACTATCTTCAATAATTTTGATAAGATATCAGAATATTCTGTATTTTTAATACTTGATAACTTTCTAAATTAGCTTCAAAATAAATCAGAAGCTAAAGTTCTTTTGGATTTTTTGCTCAAAGTACAAGACTCAATGATAAAAATTACTGAAAATTTTCAAAGTTTGCAATGTAAAGTATATCACAAGTACTTTAAAATTATACTTGATTCTCTAGTGGAAAAATCTAATGAATTGTATTTTGAAGTATAAAGTTAATCTAGTAATTTTCATAGCATATATTTCAATCTTTTTTACAGATATACTTGAAGCTGATGATATGACTATAATATATAAATCAGCAAGATGCAAAATACCATATTATATTTGCATAGTTCTGTAGGATAATCTCAATAATATGAATCTTGCATTAGAGGATATAAATTTTAGAATACCAAAAAATATACAACAAATTATAAACAAAGATTAGAGCAAGAATTTTTTTATACATAATATTAAAAATATATTCTAAAAGTTCTTGTAAGTTTTTGAATGCTAATTCTTCTGCAATTATTTTTAAATAATTTTGAGTTATAATTAAATTAAAATTATTAAATTATTATAAAAACTTAAATATTTATGAAGCTTGCATATCTGATTATATATATCATATCGATCTTGGTCTCTTCAAATACTAATTGAACTTTATCCAAAATATTTTGAAGGAAGTTAGAAAAACAGAATTACTAAATAACTTTGATAGTCACCTTCATCAAATTTTTTGCTTTTCTGGATTGAAGCTATTCAATAAATTAGGTCAAATAAAAGTGATGACAGTCATTAACTATTGACATATTATAAAAATTATTCTTTTTATGTTAGACAATATCTTCAACACATAAAATAATATAATCTGCAATAAACTTTGCATACTTTATGCAAAGTTCAATAGGATGTATATAATGAGTAGATAAGAATCATTTACTGAAAATGATTTAAAAAAATTTGAGATAAAATAAAATAAAATCAATTAAATTTTGAAGAACTAATAATAAATTTTGAAAATAAATATAGGTTCTTATTACTAACCGATTAACTAAATTTAAAAGAATCTTCTTATTGTTATCTATTACAAAATGTAGTTTTCCTAAATTATATAGTTAATATTATCACATAATTCTGATAATTCATAAATATAGTATCATGAATAATCTCTTGATGAAAATATATGAAATACTTTACTACAAGTCATATATGAAAAACCTATATTAGTCATCAAATAGAAAAAATGCTGTATAGTAGATAGTAAATACCATAAGTCAAGTATATTAATTATAATTAAATTATAAATTCTAAACTATACTTACAGATAAAGTGTAAAAAATAGCTCTAATAATGAGTAAGATAGTGTAATAAAATTATATTAGATTTATATTTTATTTTACAGATCATTACTATGCCATATACTACACTATATGTGACTTACTATATCATAATTACCTGATTATACCAAGAAAAGTCATATAGTATATTTGAGTTATTTTAGCTATAAATAGTTTTCTTAGTAGAATTTCTCTTTTCTCTTGTTCTACTAATTTAGCTAGTATATTACTAAATTTATATATTTCATTTATAATCATTTATTTCTCTATTTATTCATTAATAAGTATCTTTTGAAGATACTATTATATAAGTATTATCTATTATTAATTTATTTATCTTATTATTAATTTTATGTAATATTAATTTATTATTTAAAGAAGTTATATCTATTCTGTATTTTTAAGTACTAAAGTATCAATATATTGAATAAAGAATAAGTTTTAAAACATAATCTCTTGTTTGCTTTTAATTTAGTTTTCTGTGTAAATTCTATTTCAATAACATCACTTTATATCCTGAATCTTCTGTGTGAATTTTTTTGATATAATATTATATTCTGACTTTTCTGTATGAATTATCTGGATATATTATATTATGTAACTAAAAGGTTATAACTTTGTAGTAGCAAAAAAGATTAATACTTTATATACATATATATATACATATACTTAATAATAATTTCTTTCTTCCTATACACTTTCTCACCTATACTTAATATACACATACTCATATACACATACACATATATACATAATATCTGGTTCTGATCTCTTAAGTAAACAATTCCAATAACTTCTTGCTGGTCTTACTAATCTCATCCAATAATAGCAATAACTTACTACTATTCTTAGTAATAACTATGATACTGATGGTAATGATCAATCAAAACATAATTCTTCTGCATCAAGAATTCCTCTCAAAATTCCAATCTACAAAAGAGAAACACATGAGAATATTAATATCTGGATTCTACAAGTAACTGAAGTATTACGTGTTCAAGAAATTATAGATAAATAAATATATATCCTATATGCTGGAACTGATCTTGAAGATATTATTCTTCATTGATACTTGAATAAAATATATATCGCTAAAGAAAATCCTGCTTTTGAAAATTAGGAAATATTTCTTACTAAAATTTGTAAAGCATTTTAATTATCCAACTATCAATAACATCTTCATTATCAACTTTATCAAACTAGTACTATACAGAAATATGATGCTAAATTCAGAAATATCATAGAACAAATTGAAGAAATAGAAGAACTAGATCAAGTTGCATATTTTATTGATGATCTTAAATCTGTAACAAAGATAAAAGTAGTATACCAAGTACTGGAAACTTTTAATGATGTCTGAAAACTTGTAATTTATTATAATATAGCTATATTTAATGTTGGTCATTCTCTTAAAAGTGGTAATCACAATCATAATCAAAAATACAAAAGAAATCCAAACTTCTCTTCTAATAATATGCATAATGATACTAGTTTCACATCCATGAAACTAGATTACACTAAAGATTCTTATCAATATAATAATAATAATAATAATAATAATAATAATCATGATAAAAATAATAATAGTCATAATTGTTATAACTGTGGCAAACCAGATTATTTTGTCAAGGATTATTATTTTAAAGAAAAAGCCAAAGTCAATAATATTGAAAAAAATAATAATACTATAACTATTACACAATACAATAACAATATTGAATTTGCTTATCTTGAGAATAATTGTGAAAAACTTTTGAAATTTAATGGTTATGTTAATGAAAAGTCTGCCTGGATTTTGCTTGACAGTGGAGTATCATAAAATTTTATTAATAAAGTATATGTTAAGAATAATTAACTATAAATATATAACATGAACTCTATTACTATAAAACTCACTGATGGATATAAAAAGGAAGTCAACTCATCTGTAATAATCAAAGAATTAAAGTTGAATACATATCATATCTCTAATATCAATACTCAAGTTCTTAATATTTAATACTATGATCTTATACTTAATAAACTATGACTTTATCATGTTAATTCCACTATTAACTGATATAATAATTCTATGACATTTCATTATGATAACAAAGTAATCAAGATTAATGCTAGCAAAGATAAACTTGCATCTAGTTATAACTTACTTTATGTATCTTAACAACAATTTGCTAAAATTCTACCTAATGCTAAATTGTTTGTAATCTATATCACTATAAAAGAAATACATTAAGAAGTAATAACTTTCCATAAAGCTACTCAACTAGTTAAAGAATTTGCTAATATATTTTCTACTTCACTTTCTAATGAATTATCATCAAAATACACTATAGATTATGCTATTGATTTAATATCTGGTTCTGAATCATCATCTCACCCTATATATTGCTTATCTTATGTTAAAATGAATGAATTGAAGAAATAATTATCTGACTTACTTAACAAAGGTTTTATCTATCCAAGTCTTTTATCATTTGAAGCATCTGTCTTATTTGTACATAAAAAGGAAGAAACTCTTCATCTCTATATTAATTATCATATCTTGAACAAAATTATAATTAAAAATTAATATTCTTTATCTCGTATTGATGAATTAATAGATCATTTAGCTAGAGTATAATATTTTTCTAAATTGGATCTCTACTCTGGATATTATCAAATCAGAATTAAAGAAGAAGATATTCATAAAATAGTATTCAGAACAAGATATAGTTATTATAAATTTCTTGTACTTCCCTTTGATCTCATTAATGTATCTGCAACTTTCATGACTATTTGGATAAATTTATTATTATTTATCTTGATGATATTCTTGTATTTAGTAATACTAAGGAAGAATATCTTTAACATTTTCATATTATTCTTTCTAAACTTCATGAACATAAACTCTATATCAAATTCAAGAAATGTAAACTTATCAAACAATATATTAAATACTTAGGTTATTTTATCTCAGGTCAAGAAATATCAGTTAATCAATGCAAAATTGTCACTATTTGTGACTAGTTCAAGCCAATAAATATCTCTGAGCTTCAATCATTCTTAGGTTTTACTAGTTATTACAGAAAATTTGTAAAAGAATTTTCTGCAATTGCTTCATTACTCACAGTCTTACTTCATAAAAATCAAGAATACATTTGAAAAAAATCTGAACAAAAAGCATTTGATAATTTAAAACAGCATTTAATTATCATGTCTGTCTTAATTTTGCCAGATTCTAAATTATCTTTCACAATTATAACTGATATATCTGAATTTGCTATAGGAATTATTCTTAGTCAAAATTATGAAAAAAAAGATCAACCTGTCACTTATGAATCACATAAACTATTCTCAGCTAAACAAAATTATTTAATACATGAAAAGGAACTTCTCACTATTATACATGCTATTTATCTCTAGAAACTATACTTGGAAGGACAATAATTTACTATTATAACTAATTATATATCTCTTAAGTATATTAAAATATAATATAATCTTTCTAAATATCAAGCTTGCTAACTGAAAACCTTACAAGCTAATAATTTCATTGTTAAATATAAACTAGGAAAGAAAAATATAGTAGCTGATGCTTTGTCTCATCTATCACAAGTGAATAATATTATTACAATCTCTGTATAACTTATTAATGATAAAAAATTATAACAAGAATATGAAAATGATAAATATTTTAAGAAAATCTGGATAATCTTATATAATTCTGAAGCATCTACATCAAAGCAACAATTTTTATAACATTTTACTCTAAGAGATAACAGAATTTATTTAAAAAATATTAATCAACTCACTATTTTCAAGCATAAAACTCTGAGAACTCAAATTTTGAAGGAATATTATGATATCTCTATCTTTGATTATTTAGAAATTAACAAAACTTATGAATATTTATAAAGATTATATTACTAGTCAAAAATATCCAAGAATATTTGTAAATACATTCTCAGTTATGAAGAATACCAAAGAAACAAAAGTAATAATTAATCATCCTCAGGACTTCTATAATTCTTGAAAATATCTGAACAATGCTAAAAATAAATTACTTTGGATTTTATCATGCAATTATCTATAACTCATCAAGAATATAATGCAATTTTAGTTATTATTGATTATTTTACTAAATGAGCTTATTTTATTTCTACTCACACTGCTATCATTACATCTGAAGTTATTAAACTATTCTTTAATAATATTTTCAAATTATATAGACTACCTCAAGTTATAATTTCAGACTGTAATGCCAAATTTACTAGTTATTTCTGGAAATCACTGTTTGAACAAATTGAAACTAAATTGGCTATGTCAACTACATTTTATTTACAAACTGATAGTCAAATTGAGAGAATGAATTGCATTCTAGAAGAAATATTACAAATTTATTCTACTTATAATCAAGATTGCTAGGATAAATATCTTGTTATCACTGAATTTGCATATAATAATTCAATTCAAGCTTCTTCTGATCACATATCTTTTGAGTTAGATTGTGGTTAATATCCAATTATATCTATAACATTTATTACAGATAATAAAATTATTGTCACTGATGAATTTATTCAATATTGAAATAATATAATTAAAGATACTAAAGACTTATTAATGGAAGCACAGGATTACTAATCAAAATATGCTAATCAACATTATCATTATCAAGAATTTAAAATAGGAGATCAAGTCTTACTTTCAATTCATAATATTATTGATCTCATGGATAAATAATATTCTAGTAAAAAGCTTACACCTAAATATATTGGTCTCTTCACTATTCTTGAAGTTATTTTATCTATTATATATAAATTAGATTTATCTTTGCATATAAAAATCCACCCTGTCTTTCATATTTCATTGTTAAAATTATATAATCCTAATGATAATAAAGATTTTATTTGTTTAATTCCACTAAACCAATCATTATATCTGGAACTAATAAAGAAGAATACAAAGTAAAAATAATCTTAGATAAAAGAATTATTTAAAATAAATCTCAATACTTAGTTAAATAACTAGGTTATCCTCTTCATGATTCTATCTGAGAATCTTTGAAAAATCTTCATAATACTATGGAACTTGTAAAATCTTTTGAATTAAAATATTAATGAGAATACTGATTCTTAAGAGAGGGAACATTATAATAAAATTATATTAGATTTATATTTTATTTTACAGATCATTACTGCATCACATACTGCACTATATATGACTTACTGCATCACATACTGCACTATATATGACTTACTGCATCACAATCACCTAATTATGTCAAGAAAAATCACATAGTATATTTGAGTTATTTTAGCTATAGATTGTTTTCTTAGTAGAATTTCTCTTTTCTCTTGTATTACTAAATTTATATATTTTATTTATTAATAAGCATCTTCTGGAGGTACTACCATATAAATATTATCTATTATTAATTTATTTATCTTATTATTAATTTTATGTAATATTAATTTATTATTTA
>CAJVPS010002420.1:0-12382 GCA_910591765.1 Ambispora leptoticha | reverse complement strand
TTAAATAATAAAAATAATCATAAGTTATAAAATTAAAACTTATTTATATCACATTTTATCTTATTTATAACCATTAACAAAATAATCTTACACTTTATAAATAATAAAATTATATAAATAACTAAATTAATTCTTTATTATAGAATTTTATATAAAAATCAATAAATATATCTATAATTTAAAATATTAAAAATTTTATAAAAAATAATATAAATCTTTTAAGCAAAATTTTATTATTAATAAAAATATATATTTATTAGTTAAATAAAAATAAATTAATAATTATAATTAGAACAAGATTAATATAAATAATATAATAATATATTTAAATCTTTATTATTCAAAAATAAATAATATTAATATTTAAAATATTAATTATTATATTTTTTATTATATTAAAAAATAATAATATTTTATTTATATTTTTAATTTAACTTAAGTTATAATTATATTTTTTTTTATTACTTAATAATATATTAATAAAATAAAATAATCTTTTAATTAAATCTACTAAAAGTTTCTAAGATATTTTTATATAATAATAAAAAAAAGATTATGATAGTTTAAAAATTTATAAAACTAATAATTAGATATAAAAAATTATTCAAAAGTATCTAAATAATATTCATAAATCTCTATTTAAAATAATAATTTTATTTATTTTTTATAATATTATTAGTAATATTGATATTATTTTTTTATAGATTTAAGATTCACTTTTTTAAAGTAATTTTAATATTAAAATAATAAGTATAATTACCAATACTAATTTTTCAGATACTTAATTTTGCAACTTTGAGAATATTCTTTTATTTTATTTATTATAATATCTAAAAATATTAAGATTTAATTTTTAAGCTGCTTAATTATTACTAATTCTTTTTGTAAAAGATATTATATCTAATTTTTGTTAAGTTATATATAAGCTTTGAATTATTCTTTTTATAAATTTTATTAAAGATATAATATTTTTTGTGAAGTATAAATTTGAATATAAAATTTAAAATATAATATAAATATTAATTATATATTTTATAAATTATTAAATTAATTATTTATTAATTTTTCTTGTCTTACTGAGTTAGCTATCAGTATTATAAAAGTCAGAATAAGAATATAATTGTTATTTAATTGTAAAAAACATAATTTTATTAGAATTGCTATTAAAAATTCAAATTTTTTAAAAAAAATATCAAAAACTACCAGTTATGAGTAATTTTCTCCAACACAAAATCCAAATTTTGATCAAAAAACTAATAATTTATAATTAGCAGAATATGATATCTATATTTTTAATCAATTTAATAATTTTATTCATAATTTTCTTAGTTAAATTATTATTTATTTCATAATGAAAATGAAATTTCAAACTATTTAATAATATATTCTTCAAATTTTTAATTCTATCACTTAAAAAATCTATATCAATAATTTCTAATTGATTATCAAGTTAACTTTTGTCTACTTTTAGAGCTCTCTTCTATTCTTCAGTAACTTTTTGATGATAATTATTATAAGTTTGAAATTATTTTTAGCATTATATTTATAAACTTAGTTAAAGTTTTGAAGTTTCTGCAACTATTATAATAAGAAGAAGTCCATTTATAAAAAAAGTCAATGTAAAAAAGAGATTGCAAATTGATATTGATACAAAAAAATTATTAATAGTAATGTGAATATCAGAACTTTTGTGATATAGTGTGATCATTATTAAAGAAATTAATAGTTTTAATGAGATGTAAGTCTAGCAGAAATAATACATGTTTGGGAGGAATTGAGAAAATCTTATTCTTTGGCCAGCTTTAGTTTTATAACGAGGGTTGATGGATACTGTCTCACGCAAGTAATGGGTACAAGAGAGGGTATTCCATCAATCCCAAAATCTAACCAGTCACTGCAGAACTCATTGATTAGTCAATAGTTAGTCTATTTTGTTAGCAAGTGTATTGGTGGGAGGGGAAGGATAGTTTATTGTAATAACGAGTAGTTAATAGGTTTCAGCACCATGAAAAGCAAATTACAAACTTCCGTTTGTTGATAATTAACAATGTCGTTGCGTTATACAATATATCATTATTGCATTCAAAAAATCAATGGACGTGAAAATTAGCCACATGATAAATAAGTCACATGTTCGAATTTTTTTTGGTGGTTACGGTGGGGAAGATCTACATCCAACTGTAGTAGAATTTTCCCCCAATCACTATTAAAAAATGTCTAACAACTTACCGTTGGATCCTCAGCTACTCTGGAAACCCAAAAATGTTTCTGAAACGGCCATGGACAAGTTTCGACGCGAAATTAACACGAAATATAAACTCAAAATAGGTTTATACTCCTATCCACTTAGAGAGTTCTTGGAAAAATTTTCAACAAAAGGTTCTAAATTGTCGAATAAAATTTTTTTAAATTCAGGAAACTACAAAATGTTGCAGCAATGGTCTACAGATAATATTTCCGAGTTTTGGGAAACGATTTGGCATTACACCAATACTATATATTCTTCACCATACGTTCAGGAAAGAAGAAAGCTAATTGAATTGATACTACAACGAGATTTGTCTTTAAATATAAAACGGAATGATATTTTTTATTTGATTTTTTGACAGATAGTAGAATCTAAACCAATGGACCAGATTCCGGGATGGTTTCTCGGGGCGAAACTAAATTTCGCCGAAAATTTGCTTTGGTGTCGCGATCCAAATAAAATTGCCCTAATTTCTACTGGTAATTCAGTTTGTTCTTTTAATTCATTCAGATAGATCCTAAAGTTTAAAGAATCTTCTAGGAGAAGGACGCCGAATTAAGAAGACAACATACGCTCAATTGTTTGATCAAGTACGTCTTGTCGCATCAGCAATGCGAAAGGCAGGATTGCGAAAAGGTGATAGGGCTGCTGCCTATATAACAAATTGCGAAGAAGCAGTAATAGCGATGCTTGCATCTGCTAGTATTGGCTGTATTTGGGCGAGCACTTCTCCTGATTTTGGTGTTGTTGGTATACTCGACAGATTGTTGCAAATCAAGCCGAAGATATTATTTTCCGTCAACGCCTTAATTTATAATGGAAAGTTGCATGATCATACTTTGAAACTTAAATCTGTAGTTGAGCAACTTATTACTGAAGGACTTGAGAAGGTGGTCATTATACCTTTTAATGATCCATTGTCCACATCTTCAAACGAATTATCATTATCGGAAATTCCTAATGCAATTTCATGGATCTCTTTCATTGAAACTGCTGATCCATCTGAGCCATTAGTTTTTGAACAATTGCCATTTGATCATCCTATTTATATACTTTTTTCATCGGGCACCACGGGAAAACCTAAATGTCTGGTACACCGTGCTGGAGGAGTATTGCTTCAACATAAAAAAGAGCATATTTTACATGGTGATATGACGGCAAATTCTGTATTCTTTTATTATACAACAACTGGATGGATGATGTGGAATTGGTTAGTGGCAGGCTTATCAATTGGATGTACAATAGTGTTGTATGATGGTTCCCCATCCAGTCCTAGTCCTTCTATCCTATGGGAATTAGCTGATGAGTTTGGGTCAGTTTTTCTTTCGAGTTGAAGCTTAATTATTCATAATTATCTTTGAATGTTTATGTTGAGATGTGATCTTCGATTTTGTATTCTTATAAAGAATCACAGTTTTTGGCGTTTCAGCAAAATATATCCAAAACCTTCAAGACTTAAATTATCAGCCATATCGACATCATAATTTATCGAGTATTCGTGTGCTTTTATCTACCGGATCGCCATTGAAACCCGAAAGTTATGATTTCGTTTATGATTCAATAAAGAAAGATGTTATGTTGAGTTCGATAACAGGTATGAAAAGATTGGTTTTTAATCAAAAGACATCTGATTTTAACTTCATTTTTTTTTGAATATTTATTTATAGGTGGAACGGATCTATGTTCTTTATTTGCTGGAGTTAATGCGGCTCTTCCTGTTTATCGAGGCGAGATTCAGAGTGTATGTTTGGGCATGAAAATTGAAGCTTGGGACGGCCAGGGTATTACTATTGTTTTTTTTTGCAATAGAAAGATTATAATCTACTTATTTACTATTGTGATTGATTGCTACTAGATAATCCTGTTTTGGCTAAACCCGGTGATCTAGTATGCACTCGTCCTTTCCCATGTATGCCCGTCTTTTTTTGGAATGATCCAGACAACCACAAATACCGAGCCGCTTATTTCGACAATTACTCATCAGTGTGGTACCACGGAGATTTTCTATGGATAAATCCTAATACTGGCGGTTTAGTGATGCTCGGCCGATCAGATGGAACACTTAATCCGGGTGGAGTTCGATTTGGAAGTGCAGAAATCTACAACATAGTTGAGAGTTTCCCTCAAGTCCAAGATAGCCTTGTAGTAGGCCAAAAAATTGGCAACGATGAACGGGTAGTGTTATTTCTCAAAATGGCACCGTCGTCTTTATCTTCTCAGAATGAATTGGATAAAAAACTTGTGGACGAGATAAAGACAAAGGTTAGATTGCAGTTGAGTCCTAGACATGTACCTGCTTTTATTTTGCCAATTAAAGAGATTCCGGTAAGTGTTTGGTTTTTTTCTTCTTCTGGCTGGCTGTTATCTTTTCCATAACGATAATTAATGATCAATCAATTTAGTATACCATAACCGGGAAGAAAGTGGAGATTGCAGTGAAACGTATAATCTCTGGCGAAAAATATATTCCGTCCGGGACATTATCTAATCCGGAATCTTTGCAACTATATTACGATATTCCACAATTAAAGTTTATCAAGAATAATATGTAGTGTGATTAATAGTACATTGTCTTTGTTAATATTGCTAAATAAATATAATCTATGAAGTTTTCTGGACTATATAAGTGGTTTAAAATCATATATGGAAATTTTTATTCCTTATGACCGATTGTTGATATGTACATATATGTACTGTATATCAATATGTAATGTAGATTATTATGCAACTGATTTTTAGGGAAATAACGATTATATTAAAACGTGTTTAAAATACGCGCGTTAAAAGACCGAAAAAGCTTGGCTAATTTACGCGTTTTAACCAAATTTATAATGGATAAATCGCACAATATTTTTTCTTGAACCACGATTTCTAAATACTATTATTAACACCAATCAAATTTATCATTTAATATGTCACTTATATTCATTCGGCCATAGTTAATCAAAAAATATATTTAAACTTTTATAATCGTCTTGTTTTTCATCTTTTGGTTTTCTGCGGATAAAATTAAAGTAATAAAAAAGAATTAATTGCATATGGACACAATTAAGAATAATAATAATGGATGTGAGAAAAATAAGATTCATGATATTAAAAGCAATATACATGTACATAATGGATACAGTAACGAGAGCAATCCAAGTTGTACTAATAATGGAGGAAATAGCCAAAGAGCACAACCATCTTCGTCAAATCCAATTCCATACACTACCCAACTTGAAACTCATCCAACCGAATCAAATTCTAAACTTAAAGATACATCCCCGAATTCACGCGAAAATGCAACCGTTACCATTAATATACAGAATTCCACCAAACGAATACTAACACCTGAAGAGATCAGCACGACATTTCGCATAATGGCATTCCGGAAATGTGAGCGACAAGTATACGGCCGCTATAAACGTCGATCGTGGATTCGTGCATTCTGGTTGATTATGTTTATGTTGTTGTTCTTGTCGTTGATGGGTGCTGGCATTGGTGGTTGGATAGGTAAGTAAAGTTAGTCAATGAATTATAATTAGATCAATTGACGAAAATCGAAAATTTGTTCATAGAAAATGTGGTCACTTGGGAAAATTGGCCAGAATTTTTTTTTATATCGGTGATTTTTGCAATTCTGATGTATGCTTATTATAAAGTAGGGAAGATTTTTATTTGAAATTTCTAAATATTTGAATTGTGTTAACTATTTGTTTTTCATATTTGAAGATCACTGAAATTGTTCAATGGTGTTTTTACTGGTATGTATTCCTTAAATCAAATAGTTTAAATTTTAATTAAATGTTTTCCTCGACAATCTTCCTAGGATAGCAATCGCAACCGTAATTCTACTGATTATGAATCACGGCTCACCAATCTCAAAGACGGACGCCGGATTCGCATCAACCAATCAAGAATACATTGTCTTGCTATCTCTTGCCGGCGTCGAAGCATTAACTCTACTAATCTGGGCATTCATTAGATTCGCGTATCCACGAATAGTGAAAGACGCAAAATGGTTGAATACAATTTGGTGGTGGCGACTGGAGCAAATTATCACGGATATAGAAGAGATTAAAGGTGACGCGGTTGGCTGTTTTCGGTATATTGCGTGGGAGAGTTATACGTATTGGTTTCGATGGGGAATGGTGACATATGCGGGGGAAGTTGATGCGCAAGGAAGACCACATGGTCGAGGCGAATGGGTGGATGATTCTTTTGATGGTGAATGTTTGAAAGGTTCGTGTAGTTTAAAAGATTGATTTTCTATAAATTCGCCAATATCTTCATATATGTAATATTATAAAGGTATTTGGGAACGCGGAGAACCGATTGGTCCATTCCAATCAAGAACATCAGGAAGTGGTGACGCTTTCTTTTCTGTTCGAGTTGGTTTTGTCAAGAATAGTAATATAGGGTGGGACGAATGGCGAATATTTCCCAAAATTTATCGCCCTAGTCTAGATTTTGGCGTTGCATCTGTAGAATGTTCAGTGTCGGGTAAATACCTAAAACATCTTCCAAGAGCAACTATAATCTCGCAGATAACACAACGCGACTCTCTCCACCAAGAAGATATTGAAAGTATGGCTTATTATAAAAGATCACCGATTTTGTATTGTCAGGGTCAGTTGAAGACATTTGCCGAAGAAATGAACTCGGAGATAATGTTACCACAGGCGTCGATTCCTGTTGAACTTGTAAATGGGAAATTTGTGATTTCTGGATTTTGTCCTGATGAAGAAACAGTCGAACAAGATCAAATTGTTATACGACGAGCTGTTACCAGTCAAAATAATAAAATTGAATATGGACTTGAGATTAACGGGTGGCGTGCTTCAAATAGCAATTTAGCAACGATTTGCCAAGTAAGAATTTACTCTTTTTAATTTGCATACGATAGATATTTGAGTACTTAGAATTCCTTGCTTTAAATAGGAATGCATAATTTTTATTCACGGTTTTAATTGTCCATCGAAATTTGCTATGGAAACTTTCGGACAATTTCTTGCACTTGCAGATCTACCTAGTTATATCAAATCATTTGTTTTCTCCCCGGCTGGATCGAATGCTTTTTGGTATTGGAAAGCGAAGAAACAAGCAATGTCTACTGAAGTTGTTAATGGTGACTAAAAGAAAAGATTCGGATTTATTTTATAAAAATTTCATTTATGATAATTAATATTTTTCTAGATTTCAAGACATTTCTCAATGAGCTTAATAATTCTGGATTTCGGGTAATACATTTAATAGGACATTCTTTGGGGTGCGCGTTAATACTTGAGTACAGTTCAATATTTGACAGTATTTTGATTAGCCATGATCAAACTTTTGTGTCACCTTCCCTTTCCACAAAAGCTGCTTCATCAGCTTTTGCTACATCAAAAACGACACTAATGAAAATATCGACGATAACATTTCTAAATCCCGACGTGGAACTCTACAAATTTTATCAGCACTACTCTACGCTTTCAAAACACTGTGCACACATAACAGTTTATGCTAATGCGCGAGATTTTGCTCTTAAAGTCTGTGAATATCTTGATGACGCGCCTTCACTTGGCCGACATACCAGTGATCTAATTTTTGAGAATGAACTATTGGATGTCGATTTGATAGATACAACACAACTAGACGTGAATATTCACAAGATCCGACATAATTTCTTTAATTTAAATCGATTATTGGTAGATGATTTGAGGGATATTATTGTGTTAGGCATGCGAGCGAAGGAACGAAGAGCTCGATTGAGCAGAAAAGTCATTGGTTTGATGATGAGGCATGAGAGTGTAGTTTATACATTTTTGGTTGCACCGAGTTATGTTGTCAATAAATGATAGTATATATCGATATGTAGCATATATATATATTATACAAAATATGATAACGCTTTTATATAATTGTGTTTTTTTTAATTAGGGGTGAGTGATGACGGCATATGTTTATAAAAAACTATTATTTCGATTTTCTTCATTTGAGGTGCACGATATACTCACATGTATGTTTTCTTTTTAAACGCAAGACGAACTTTTATCGATTTAAGCTTGTTTGAAATCCGGAATTTGTGCGCATCTGATAGTCACTTTTGTACTCTAAATACATTGATTACTTTATTTTACGCCGAATTTGATTCCGTCAACTATTGATTACAAAAACTACGTATTTAGACATTTCATGCTGGCGGTTTTTCGAAATCTCAGCACTCCTTCCTTTTGTGATACATATCAATGATTGTACATATAGAACACGAAATCGACGGGGGATACAAGTTCAAGTAGCACTTGACGCTTTTTTGTTTACACTCTCATTTATACAAAGATCATTGAAGGGGAGAAAAGAAACATCAAATACATAGTACTACCACTGCATAACCAATTGCCTAATTATAATAAATAGCAATAATAATTCGTCACGTCCACTTGTTGTTTACTTGTTACCCGAAAAGAAAGATTAAGCTTTTTATCTCATCTAAATTAATAGATAAAAATATATATATATATATATTCTCGATTTCATTTGTCTTCTTTCACCCATATTTTACTATGTAATTTATATGAATTTTACGGTTACGATAATTTCATAATTAAAATTAACAGCATATAATGGAACAAGAAACTATAATTTCTTCTGATAATAGCATTTATAGCAGTGATAACACTAACACTACGGATGACAGTGAACAACTAACAAGTAGTAGGCGAAGTGGGTGCAAACAACGTAAACCACGTTATGTGTCAACTTTGCTGCCTAAAAATATACGAATTAGGGAATTTGAGAACAAAGATTATGAAGAAGTGCATCGAATTTTTGCGAATTCCATGCTGGAGTAAGTACACAACTGAGTCAAGCTTCAGCCATAAAACATTATACTAACTTTTTTATTATTCTTTTTAAGTAATGTCGAATATGGACTGCATTCCCTACTTCAACACCGATATTTGATAATCCTCTGGATCTCTATAACTTACCTAACAATAAAGAATCATGAAGCAGCACCCATTACGTTGCATTTGACTATATTTCTGGCATGGGGTTTGTTTCTTTATGTGAATTTGCAACGTGCTGTCTCTGGATATATTACTTATGAAACGAGACGTTCTATTCAGAAAGGGTTAATGAATATTGAAGAAGTTTATGGAGGAAGAATATCGACCACTAGTATAAAAAAGTCAAAGAAATTCTTTGGGTTCTTTGGAAGAGAAATAAATTCGGAATCCATTGGAAATGTTGAATTGTATAATAATGATCTTTTGTATAATGAACAAGGACAGTTTATTGAACAGTGCAATAACGAGAAATTATCGAGATTTTGGGTGGTTGTGGATAAAGATGCCGGAAACAAAGTTATTGCGTTCCTGGGTCTAACGACATGTCCCCCCTCTTCATCTTCCACCTCTAGCACCTGTTGTTGTATAATCGATAAAACACCTGTTATTACATATCTTTGCGTATTGAACGAGTATCGACGACGAGGAATTGCAACGGCGATGATAGAGCATGCTGTGAAATTCGTGAATAGACGAGGTGGAAAACGAATAGAAGTTGAATTGTGGACTTGGTGGAATTCCGCACTTGAATTGTTCAGCTCGTTTGGATTCGGGGAAGTGGAAAGAGACAGTCATGTTCTGTATGGAACTATTGAACGTGTGCGGTTGAGATTGGATGTTGAAATGTGGGTGTGGTGGAGAAAGACGAGACAGCAACAACTCCATCAAGCAAATGCGGAATTTTAATGTTAATAGAATTAATTTTTTGTGTTAGGTAATTTATATGTTTTTAATTTGTTTTGTTTTGTCTTGTCGTTGTTAAATAAAGAGACGGTTTCATTGGGCAGAAAAAAAATTGTTTCATAAAAACTTAGTCTAGTAAGTTGAAATTTATTTTTATTAATAATAAAATACCGTAATTGCATATAGAATAACCTCCTCCCTAGTGTTGTATTCCCTAGACAACGTACTCAAAGCTAGTAGAATATCGTATTCTGTGTGGCAAATTACTTTATTTTATTTTAAAACTTTTTATACTAAAAATCAGAGATTCATCACATAATACTGCATAAAAAAAAAATTTAAATCGAACGTTTACTTCGAAATTTTGCCTATGAAACTACTACTTTCTGTGCTCTAACAAAAAAATGTTTCTTGCGAAATTTTACTATTGATTTGCATAATCTTCAATCCTAACCTAAATCCTAACCGAAATGTTTTTAATAAGAAAATACCATGTATTAATATGTATAATTCTCTTTTAGATAATGATCGTGATTGTCCAAATCCTTCACATTAATTTTAAAAGAATAATCATAATTTTTTAATGTAGAATTGGCACATAATTAATAAAATTTATGTGCATAATTAATCATTTATTGCCGTATAAAGTCACTAATTAAATCAAAATTTTTAATAAGATTTCACGTGATTTAAATATAACTATTTTTTCGTAATATAAATAAAAATTATTTAATTCTGCCAGGAATTTTGATGATGAGATATATTTTTTGTTGCATATTCTACCAATTTATCAGTAATTCCTTTTCTATATAAATCCATATAACGCCATGCCTTTCAGACAAATCTTATTATAAATGTATTAAACTTTCAGGAACAATACGTTGCAAATCCAACCATGAATAATCACAATTTTCACATATAGCCTGATCTTTTGGTGCAAAAAATGCATTAGAGAAAGTAACATTAGAAGCTGGTCATAAAGTTATTTTTTATCTGAAGTACTATTGTGAACTAAATTTTATTGAACAATATTGAAATGTGACAAAAAAAGTATAAAATGAGATAATTTGACATGCACAACTATTTGTTTGAGTTATATCATGTATTTTTATCTTTACGTAATTGCTCTAGTCATATTCAATTAATATTTGTTTCATTTCTTTTGATTTACCATTATTATTTACCATTAATTGATATTAATTATTTGATTCAAAAATTGTATCTCTCATCTTTGGCTAGGTTTTATATTTTACCGACTATAAGAGTATTAGGTTTAAATATCACATGGTTTAAGTTATTATTAAATGCAAATAATTCAATACAATTTGAAAAGAGTATTTCAAAAATTGGAATAGCTTTTGGTTAAACTTGATTTATTAAATATTTATTTGTCCAATATTCTTTTTAATTTCTATCTAATTAAGATAAACATATGCTTCTTCAGATACAGAAGGAATTGCTTGAATTTATTAAGGATTTAATTTATACTAATTATATTTTTCTGATAAAAATTCACAATCACGATTAAATATTTATTTTCTTTTTTATATAATAATAGTTTTCCTGACTTTATTTACATTTCTTATTTTTTATAATTAAAATAAAATATATATTTATTATATATTACAAGAATTATTTCTTTATTATTAAATTTTAATATTGATGAAATCTGTTCTATATTTTCATTTTTATATATTATTATTAGAATTAATTCTTGAATAATTTGAATAATTTAGACAAAAAATTATTAATAATTTAATTATATAAAATATTTGAATAATATTTTTGAACTAATTTAAGAATAAGAAGTAATCTTGATTATTATATATTTTTTTATAATTAAAAAATTTATTTAAAAATAAATTTTAATATTTAATAATATTAAAATACTTATAATTAATATAATATATTTCTTAATATTTAATAATATTAAAATACTTATATAATTAATATAATATATTTCTTAATTAATAAGAGAACTTTATTTAATTTTTATTTATTACTAAATATTCTTTATCTTGTTTTTATAATTGAAAATAAAATTCAAGTATATTTAATTAATATAATATAATAATTATAAAAATATTTTTTTATATTAATAAGTAATTTTTATTTATTAAATTTCTTAAATTTAAATAAATTTATTCTAAGATTAATTTTATATATAATATTCTTTTATTATATTTTTATTATTTATTAACTATATTCTTTTTTAATTCTTTTTTAATAGCTTATTAAAAGATAATTATATTAAAATTAATAATTTATTCAATAGTAAAATAGATTTTACTTTAAATAATATATAGTGATGACCAAATTAATAACTCAAAGGCTAAATTTACTAATAAAATATAGTGAAAATTGAAATTTTTTCTCTATATAAAAATTTATAATTTTAATAAGAAATAATTTTTATTTT